>JAQQZT010000019.1:649877-668793 GCA_030068275.1 Clarias platycephalus | reverse complement strand
TTTGTTTTTGTCTGAACGCTAGTTGGTGCTCCAGTATAATCGGTCCGCCGAAACTCATCCAGTGAGAAACGTTCCGCCGTGCAAAAATAAGTCCGATTAAAATGCGTTAAAAGATTTAACGCGTTATTTTATTTTTTTTTTTTTTTTTTTTAACGCGTTAAAGTCCCGGCCCTAATAAATAGATATCATTCACTACGAGGAATGTTCTGTAGTTTCTGTAGTGTGTTTTATTAATTCAATTTATTCTGAAGGTTTTAAGGAAGTACTAAACGACTTCAATAATAATATAATATTATTATAATAATATAATGAGTGAGAGTGTAGTGAGATGAAGCAGACTCACTGTTACAAGCCTGAAGTTAATTATTTACCTCTAACATCATGGCCTCAAGCGTTTTATTTCATTTATACAAGAACCAATATATGTACAGTCAAAAGTTTGGACGCACCTTATAATCCAATACTTTTTGTTTTGTTGTTTATTTTCTACATTCTAGAACAATCCTGGATTTTTTTTTTCAAAACTATGAAATAGACAAATGAAATGCTGTTTGGTATTTAACAGTCAGGTGTTATTCTAAGACATGAAGGTCAGCTGTTCTGGAACAGTTCTTACGAGAACAGTATCGTGTCGAGTGCGTTTGTAAAACCCATCGAGCTCCAGGATGATGAAACTGTCTCTCCTGAAGACCTTCCCAGGAAATCAAGACCAGAACTGAGCTCTGCTGCAGAGGAGACGTTCATTTAATTCATTTAATTCAATTCATTTCAATTTTACTTGCATTATAGCACTTTTAACAAATGTCATTGTCGCAAAGCAGCTTTACACAATCAAAAGAATTATGGAAGTTTACCAAAATAATTTAGAGTTAGTTTTATAATCTTTTATCAAAATAATTTCGAGTTACCAGCCTCAGAAATCACCCATTTAAAAAAGAGCACCTCAGCTTAGAGCTGTTATAAAGGATTTACATAAGTATGAGTAGCAGATATACATCTCAATAACAACTGTTCAAAGGAGATTATTGTGTGTTGTGGATGTTATTAGATGTGTCCAAACTTTTGACTGGTACATATACAGTATGTTAGTGATAAGATAGATAGATAGATAGATAGATAGCTTTATCCTGTATACAGAGGACACTCAGGACAGGTGCCAATTAATCTCAGGGAACACACACACACCCACACACACACACACACACTACAGACAGTTTGGGAGCAGCAGGTCAGCTAATCTCCATGCACACGGGCCTGGGGCGGGAATCGAACCCAGACCCTGGGGTGTTAACTTGTCCACCACGATTTTGTGTATATTGCTGTCTGTAAAGCACATTTTTCATGAACCAGTATTTTAACCAGTATTTATTAACCAATATTTATTTTTCATTGTCATTATTTAATGTAAAGGTTATAATTGATGTACTTATGTTTTTTAAGTAAGTGTGCACTTGTAGGTGTTTCACACATGGTTATTATCTTTAACTTGAATTTTGTATGCATAAATTGCTGCTTTTTTTATGATCAGTGTTATTTATAATATTTATTACAACACTATGCGTTGTACAAAATAAAATGTGACATGAATGCTTGTTTCGCAAAGTATTTTCATTTCGTTTGTGTATGTTAACTTTTCAATTTTCAACTGTTAATTTTCACCAAATCTCTAAAACTGTGAGTCGACTCCCAACGTTCACATTAGAACAATCAGAGCTGATTAAAAGATCTTCACATGATTTTAAAAAATTATTCACAATGATTTCAAAGAAGCGGTTTGTAACACTTTTACCTCAGAGAAACCGTTAATTTAAAATGAGGCACATTGAAAGTTGTTAAAAAGGTCGTTATCATTATGTTAGTTTTTCTTTCTTTGCTATTTGCAACTCTAGATATTTATGTGAAACTAGGAAAACTTTAAACAGACAACTTACAGCGTGTTTATATTAGCACTGCGCTAATTAGCTAAGCTGAGTTTGTGATAATGTCTATGGAATATCAGGTCTGTTATCCTTTAGGTTTGGGATTGATCAAATGTTTTTCTTTAATTAAACTCTATTGTAAATGCACTAGCACTAAAAATATCCGCCACATCTGAGTGACGTGCAGCTGCTAAATTCTCACAGGATGTATAGAGCTAATAATTACGTAGCATCTGACTCTCTAAACACGTCCCAGATTTGTTTTATAAACATATTTATTGTGTTTCAGGGTTTTATTTCATTTTATTTTGTAAGACACGTCGTGTCACATTTTTGTAATAGCTCTTAGCGCCCTCTTGTGGTTCAAGGCAATATTTATTTTACAATGATCCTGTCACTAAAGGCTAGTGTCAGGGCTGGTCTGAAATCCTTATTGTGACAAGAGTTAAATATGAATACAGGTTATCAAGGGCCAAAACTACAGAGAAATTAGCTCTATTTTTTTTTTTTATGCTTTAGTGTTATACCGAGACATCGTGAACAACGCTATGCATCCAACTTTATTGCAACTGCAATTTTCTATTCCAACATGACTCCGCCCCAGTGCACAAAGCAAAGGACTATAAAGACATAGTTTGATGAGTTCAGTGTGGAAGAACTCGACCGGCCCGAACACCCTGACCCTGACCTCAACCCCATAGAGAACCTTTGGGATGAACTGGGACGGAGATTGTAAGCCGGACCTTCTCGTCCAACATCAGTGTCTGACCTCATAAACGCTCTACAGAATGAACGGACACGAATTCACACAGAAACACTCCAACATCTTGTGGCCGGCCTTCCAAGAAGAGTGGAAGCTGTTACAGCTGCAAAAGGGGCGCCGACTCCATACTGAAGTAGATTGTAGTATTTGGTTACAATGTCATTGCAAGTTTGGCCGAATACTTTTGTTCATGTAGGGTATAATCTTTAACGAGCTCACACAGCAAGAAAGATGTTGAACAGGCATTCATTCTTCTATTTATTCCTGTTTTTTTGTTTCATTTATTGATTTATTTTGCTCTTTGGGGTTAAATAAAAAAACTGACGTATTATAGTAAACTACAAAAGCCTTTGTACTTACGGCAACTTACTACTTTTAGGAACATGGCTTTACATTTTTTCATATTTGATTTTTATTTATTTTTTCCCACACGGCCTCGCTGAATGTCTTTGCCAAATTAACATATTGAAGTCATTCTCATAGATTTTCTAAAGTTAGTTATCGCTATTTTTTAAATATAATTAAATTAGAATTATGACTTATGAGGTTTAGAGAATAAGTCATAAGTTGTGACCAGATTTAAGACTTCAGTATTTTAATGTGAGAATCCATATTCATTCATACTCTCTCAGACTTCTTTAATCACTCTGTCTCTCTTACACGAGACACTCTGTTGTAACATTTTTTTCAGACGATTTATCCAAACCCTCAGGAATTCCTTTAAATCTGTTCCCACTCCAGGATGAATGCACTGATTTTGTTGCTGGACGCGAACAGCTGGCTCCTCTGGCTCATCCCACATCACCATTCAGGGCTTTGAGCTGAGGATTTTGTGCGAATAAGGACCCCGACCGGCTCAGACAATGGCAGCGCTGAAAAGAGAAGGGGTAAGAGACGGGGAGGGTCGTGGAAATGCAAATTCACTCTCTCTCTCTCTCTCTCTCTCTCTCTCTCTCTCTCTCTCCCTCTCTCTCTCCATTTCCCCTCAGAGAAAGTGCAGAGGGACGCACAGATCAGAGTTTCTCTCTGAACGGGATGTAGGAGAGCGCAGGACGAGGGAGACGCAGGTGCGCTGGAGAGCCACCTGAAGGACCCGGCACGCTGAGGTAAGATCTGGGATGTTTTTCACCTGTTTGTTTGGGAAGTTCAACCGGCAGAGTTCATCTGAGGCCTGTCGAGAGCCGTGCAGGAACAAAAAAACAAAAACCCCTTAATGCCAAGACAGACTACTGTGGAACCCAGACGAAAAGTTTCTGCAGCACAGCTGAGATCAATCTGTGCATTCACTCTGCAATCTCTGCATCATCCAACTTAACAAAAAACAGTTTGGTATTATAAAAGAATAGAAAACACAAGAGCTGAGAGTTATTTTATACTTAATTTAATACAGCTACAGAGATATTATATTACAGTGTCGTCTATTAGTGTACAAAGTAATACTGTGCTGATATAATACAACATGTTAGACCATCTAATATTACAGTACAGTGAGATATAGAGCGGAGAGTATATGTGTATATATACAGTACAGACAATGTAATATGCGTATATAGTAGCAGTTATCCTGCCAGCGTGATATAGTACAGTATAGTACTGCACAGTAATACAGCACAGAGAGCAACACTATACTGACTCTACCACTTTAGACAGAGAATAATAATATAAAACAATGCGGTAGTATTAGTAGCAGAGAGTAATGCTGTACAACTATAGAGTATAGAGATGAAACAATATAGTATAACTAATACTGTGCTGATGTAGTACAGTACAGTATAGTGTAGCAGCACTAACAGTGTAACAGCAGTACTGAACTGATAGAATTGAGTGTGTATGTATAGTGTAGTATAGTGTAGTGTAGTATAGTATAGTGTAGTATAGTGTAGTATAGTGTAGTGTAGTGTAGTATAGTGTAGTATAGTATAGTGTAGTATAGTATAGTGTAGTATAGTGTAGTATAGTATAGTATGTATATCGTACACCTACAGAGATAATATAACATTAAACTGTAGTATTTTAGCGTAAAGACGGTAAACGAACATTATATGTTAATGTAAAGTCTAGGAAAGAGACTAATACTCTAATACTACTGTATAGTATGTAGTGTTAAGTATTATGAAGGATTTATAATACTTTATTAGACGATTCAATAAGTCAATATTCAAATTTGTTTTTAAAGCATGTTTAACACAACACAGTTGATCAAAGTGATGTACAATCCTAAAATAGCGGCAGACAAATAATGAGATAATAAAATTAAATGAAATAAAATCCAAATAAAACCAACAACAGTAATACGTCAACTCTCACTGCATTAAATAACAACATAAAACATTAAAACAATAAAGAAAGAAAGAAAGAAAACAACAAGTTGTTTTGTGTGACTGTCTACAGTAAAGTCTCATATAATAGACAGTATAATAATGAAATATTATAGAGGTGTGGTGTAGTGCAGCTAAACATAATGTATACTGTAGTAGTACATAGTAGAGGAGTTCTCTAGTGTAGTAGAGTAAATAAAATACTGTATAATGCAGTGTATAACAGTAAAGTGCATCAGAGTGCATTGTAATACTGTACAGGTGTAATAATAATAATAATAATAATAATAATGTAGCATATTATAGTGTAGTGTGAGTGAGTTATAATAGCAGAGTTTACACATCTTGAAGGGGTTTTAATACTTAAAACACAAACATGGAGTTGAAAACATTCTTTTTAACTCAACTTCTTCCTGATTTCTTCAGTCCAACTTTTCATGATCAGGTTAAACATTTTAATGGATTTTATTTTTTCAAAGTGAAAAAAAACGTTTTGCGTTTGTGTCTCATTAACGTTTTTTTCTGATGCCTCTGGATTTTTTTGTTGTTGTTGTTTAGCACCACTCTGCTGCTCAAAGAACTCACTGAACAATTGGCCTATTCTGCCCCGTCCCAATGACCCCCAACACCCTCCCCCCCAAACTGATGCCTCCCTCCACATCTCTAATTTCCACTTGATTAAGCTTCTCGAGTCCAAGAGAGAAAAATGCTTCACTAACTCTCACAGAGAGACAAAAACAGACGACTACATTTGTTTCCAAAAACATCAGGAAAGATGACAGTTTTTTGCAAAAATGTTATTAACCTGTGTTCATGTTAATAGTAGTAGAAGAAGTTAGTGATCTGTTGGAACTGCGTAGGATCTGTATACATTTTAGTGAGAAACAGACATTATTAAACAGTAGACGACCCTGAATCAGTCCACTTGACTGAGACTACACCTCATGTGTGTTACATAATGACAGGATCTGGATTAATGGCGTCTCTCTGTGGTTTTATCTTATATAATAAATTTTTTTGTGGAACG
Organism: Clarias platycephalus; assembly: GCA_030068275.1. Lineage (NCBI taxonomy): Eukaryota > Metazoa > Chordata > Actinopteri > Siluriformes > Clariidae > Clarias > Clarias platycephalus. The sequence continues at coordinate 662,766 of JAQQZT010000019.1, read as the reverse complement.
GACACATTAAGCCATTTTATTTATTAAAAAAAAAAAGAAAAAAAATCTACTATCTGTAAAAAATTTATAAATAAATATCTAATATTAATTCTAGCTTCAAATTCAGTGGAGAAGGAGAAGTGCTGTACTGACCTTAACTGAACTGTAGGTGTCACTGCAGCTTCCAAAAAGTGCTTTCTTTTCTGTCTGACACAATCCAGTGAAATTTTAAGTAAAATGCTTTTTTTTGCAGCCTGTTACCCCTTTACTTTTAAAATAAATTAAACTATCAAAATACTTTGTACATACATTACGGCCATAGAACCTTTTATGCTTTATATTTTATATCAAGATTTTTTTTTTTTTATGACGAGTAATACAAGTGAGGCAGTTATAAGCACGAGGTAATAAATATAAAAACTTGGTTGTTTGCGGAAGATCTCTGGATGTGACCCCACTTTGAGAACCGATGATCTAAAAGACTAAATGTTCCTGTACAGAACAGAGATGATTCACATCATGAGTTTAAATTTCATAAACTTAAAATTTCTTCACAGGTGCAAATTTCTACACAGAGATTCGTGTAACGCAGCACGCTGTGTACTTCAGGGCTTCTCTATTTCAACACCTGAAAAAGATAAATGTGTTTGTTGATGAGTAAAATCATCATATCTCATGTTGTGTATCCAGGAACTCGCTGTCATCACTTTATTTATTTTTTTTGAGGTTTTTAGAGAACTTAGATACAGTTTGTAAAAGAAACAAATATTTAACAAATTTTTGCTCAATGTAAATAAATACAATAAATGCATAATTCTGGAATCACCCTGTTGTGATATTACATAAGAGGGATATTATATAGAACTTGCATAAGTACGCGTCGTGGACGAGAAAAGAGTTTGTAGAAAGAGTTAAAAGGTTAAAGTTAAAAATAATCTGTTGGTCTTTAATGTAATCAGTGATATTATTATTATTATTATTATTATTATTATTATTATTATTAGAAGTCCACGTACATGTCTGTGTGTCTTTCTGTACAGCAGAAACCTTTCTTTTATTTATATAGATATACAGTATAATATAAGTTCTATATTTAATATATCCTATTTTCTTGTCCAGCTCTAACTCTAACTCAGTGTGTATCGGCTTCGTGCCTCCTCGAACACTAATTGTGTTTGTTTCTCTGTTGTTTGTCCCAACATTCATGCCCTTTCCAATTTTTTTTTTCTTCCCCCTTCACATTTTTGTCCTCCTCATTTGGCCGGTTAAGGCTGAGGAGTTGCTCATTGTCCAGGTCCCATAAACCTCACTGAGACATGGCCGTGATTTTGGACATTATAAATAAACTTGACTCGTCCGTCGGCACCAAAACACTTCAAGCGCAAACTTGAAAGTTGTAAACACAGTTCGGAGTGAACAAGCTCAGGAGATTCACCGCTGACAAAGAAAGGACGGTGCTGGAGCTCGCTGTCCGAATTCTCGCCCTGCGAGAGCTGTTGCTTAGTGATGCGCCGTGGCTCGGGGACGGGATAATCCAGTCTGAGTCCGGAGGATGAATGTCCCTCGCTACTGAACTCTCCTCTTTCTACGAACGCAGTGCTTTGAATACTAATGCAGAGAGAGAGAGAGATTTAGAAGCTGTCCAGCACACACACACACACACACACACACACACACACGTCCTGTTCCTGTCCACTTCTGGCTGTATTCCAGTAGCAGTACAGAGTTGAACTAAAGGTCAAAACTTGGGTGTTGCATGTACATTTCCTTATGTAATATATATATTTATTATTATATTTATTATTCTGCACTGTATTTCTGTACACTCTGTAGAATAACTGTGTTCCTACAGTATGAAGATCACATGATGAAAAGTTGTCCCCATGTCTCTCAGCCATAACTCAGGATAACATGAACAGGAAGCACCACATCCGTTGCTGTAGTTAGCAATAAGCAATTAGGCAGCGAGAATTCCTCTACCGTCGTACAAACAATAGACAAATAAACCCAAATACAGTGTGTGTTAGAGTAAGCCGCTGATTTGAAGTATTAATCTGGAACATTCCTTGTGTTTCATACATGGTTTGTTTCAGTTGTTTGAGGTTTTGTAGCAAATGAAACTGAAAGAAGTCACAGGCTATTTAATCTTCATGCAGAACAAACCGGCCTTCAGGTTCGATCCACTGAGGACAGAGATGGTAAGATAACCAGGATAAAGTAGTGTAGCTTATTCTATTCTTAGTCTTATTGTAGCAGTTAGCTCGTGCACAGCATTATAAAAAGGCTGTATTTTTAAGAGGTGTAGCTTGATTTCAAATTCAAATTGTATTTGTCACATACACAGTCACACACACGATATGCAGTGAAATGCTTACATGACCGCCAGTGACCTTAAAAAATAGTAAAAGCTTATACATAAGAAATAAATATGAATAAAAGAAATATGTTAAAAAATAAGATTAACTAATAAAATGTACTGTACAATAAAATATACTTTACAAATAAGAACAAAATATCAATATAACAAATATAGAAATATAGAAAAGAAAATAGAAATAGAAATTTGTCAAAAACAGAAATTTAGGATTTTTGAAATGATTTCGTAATGTTTTGTAGCCGTTCTTATACCCTTTTATGTTATACATATAATACAGAAGGTGTGTGTGGAAAAGAAGCTACTTCTGAAGTTTATGCAACATAAAAGTGACCAATCACGCTTCCCTAAAAATTTCAACTTGCTAACTTCAGCCATTTGGATTTTATATTTGCCCCACTTTTCTGACAATTATACTGCCTTACTTCAAACAATAATCATTTAAAATGCTAATTATAAATATGTATTTATGAGTATTGATACTAAATTTGGGTGTAGGCTTCTAGAAGCATGTGACCTGTAAATGTGTAAATGAAAGCATTCTGTGCAAAATATTACACAAGTTTTTTCCCCAAAGAGAATCTGTAGTGTCCGTAACCATGTCAAATTCATGTTCACCATTTTGCATTGTACAATAATACACTTTTTTTTTTAAATCTAAATTGGCCAAGTTTAATCTGAATGACAGTTAGGATTGTTGAAAGATTTGAATTCAAAAAAAGTTACAGACACTACACCTAGGTGAGACTTTTTAGCACCATTACTATGTTTTGACTGTAAAAAAAAACTGCAAAACAAATAATGGCTGAATACTTGCAAGACACCTGTTTATTTAAAGGTCCTAGATTTTAGTATTTCTTTAACACCTTAGCACAGGACTCAGAGCTCTGCCAAAGTCTGTGTGTGTGTCTGTGTGTGTGTGTGTGTGTGTGTGTCTGTGTGTGTGTGTGTAGCTGAAACACCCCTCAGATTATACATTTTCCGTAACCTCAAACTAAATTCACTCCTCTTCGAAACGCACCATTTCAGCTATTATGTTTATGTAAATGTGCTACTGCTGAGCCACGCCCACTACAGAACAGCAGAGCTGAGAGTCAAACCCAGAATAGGAGATCTTCTTAAATGAGGTCACATCAGGGGAGGGGGAATCTAATCAGAAAGGTTATGTTCTAAAAAAAAAAAAAAAAAAAAAAAGGTCAAGAAGTAGATGTGTCCTGTCGTGTCGCCCCCTGGTGGTGTCATGGAGCACGGACAATGTCATACGAGTTTGAGCTGTTACGGAGGAATGCACGTGGACATGAAGGAGATTAGGGGACGAGACTGAAAAGTCAGATAACTCGAGGAATCCAGCTTAGCACAACAGGAAGAGCTCATTATGCAGATAACACGGTGACATCATTTACCAGAGACCAGCGTCAGTCCTGGCTAATGAGCAGACGGACACGGGACAAAGTCTCTCTGTCTCTGATTCTCTTTCTTTACAAAATCATATCATATACATGCGTCTGCGGCTCGTCTCTCAGGTCTGAACATGACATGAACCATGATGCTGATCAGTGTGTCACCGGGTCGTGTGTGTGTGTGTGTAAGAGAGTGGTGGAGAGCTGTACTGACTTTGAGGCATGTAGGAGGGAGCCATTGTTCATCCTGATTTACGCTCCATCCTCTGGAGAAGTGTATAATTAGCCCAGTGGAAACAGGAAAAACCTCACCCTCCCTCCGCCGTTCCTCTCTCTCTCTCTCTCTCTCTCTCTCTCTCTCTCTCTCTGGTGTATACAGATATGCCTTTACTAACTGCTCCTTTACTGTGCGGTGAGATAGAAGTGCAGTGTCCCATGTGTGTCTGAGATTTTACTGGAAATGACAAGAGCTCCAGCTTCCTGAAAAACAAATCGGCTTTCAGTCTCGGCCGCACGTGAAAGCATCCGAAAGATCTTTCTAAAACACATGACGGTTATGAAGAACGTTTTTTTGCTTCGAAGCTGAGCGACTTTGTTACATCTTTAAACATGTCACTCAACAAAAACCAGGAAGTCAATCGTGTGTTAATTTATGCGTATGCTCACTGTGACAGTTCCAGCTACTGTTTATTTATTTATTTTTATTATCAACAAATTAGAAAATGTAAACAATTACCTAATGGAATTTGTTTGAAAGTGTAACTATTGTATTGTTTGTTTGTTTTCGTTTGTATTTACTTTATACAATGTACTGTATACAGTATATTTGTACCGTCGCTACTTTATATTTGCACTTTTTTTTCTTTGCTGCTGTAACATACATACAGTAGAAATTTAAAACAATTAAAGGTATATCCAGTAAAAAAAAAATAATCCAGTTACAGTGTTTCTAATCCTCAGCTGTCCCGATTGGATCAACCTGGAAACCTCTTTTTTCCCACTTTCACCCTGTTAGGTCACTTGTATTTTCTTTCATATTTCCTCCAGCTTCCTCGGCATGTTCTGCCTCCCTGCGTGACTTATTGCTCCTGCAGCCCTGTAATTTTTTAAAAGCTTTCCTGTGCGGATGAAAGAGCTGCCCAGCTCCAGCTGGATAACGCAGCCCTGCGATTAGTCCTCTCTTTCCTGGCCTTTTCCTTTACGGGACATTCCTGGACTCGGGTACGTCATGTCGTGACACCCTGAGCGTCCTCACGAAACCGACACCGTGACCTGTTCCGTGCAGGGTGGGTTATGGATGCGTGTCAATACCAGCGATCTCGCTGGCTGTTTATTTTCTCCTCTCAACACCTGGGAGTGTTTGGCGCGTAATCCCTAGGGACAAAACAACGCACACCTGGTCTGATGGAAAAGGGGGAGGATCACACATTACACTAGTGTGTGTGTGTGTGTGTGTGTTCCACTTGTTGTCTAGATTATATCATCCTTAGTTGAAGATAATAATACGTGAATTTTTAACTTAAAACCTCCTTGGCTGATTGATCTGCAGACTTATTAAAATGCGACGTTCATTCACTCTCAGGGAAAATGGCTTACCTCCATGAGGAACATATCCCAACCTGGTTCTTCAGGTCTGCTGGTCTTATGTACGAGCAATGAGATGTTCTCCCCTACACTGAACAGTGGTCGTGAACTGTGGTCGGATAGGGCTGGAATTAGGATAGGATGGGATTGTGAAGCAGTACGGTGGTTTGTTGCATTTCCACGATAGAACAAGAGGTTTGGCGATCCTCAAGAAGTTCAGAGTAGATCTTGTGCTCCTTCGTTTCCTGTCGAAAGACATGGCTGCTGGACATGGCGCCTTCCATCAAAGGTACACCAGACGTGATTGATTTGACGTGAGAGCCTGGGGCTGATCTAGGATGCACTGGAGGGAACACGACCTGTGAATGTGAAAGCTCCTCAAGGATGTTTTTACATGCTTCAAAGTGTACTGGAACATTTTCTGGAAACAGACCTCTCTTACTTTTCTCCATAAAGACAAACCTGGAAGTTTTATTTAGGGTCTGATATTTCTTTTGACATTTTCTCCAAATTCGCTCCAGGTTTCTATCCAGTTCTCACTCTGTTACACACTTGTTACATTACATTTATTAACACTTGTTAATAAAATTAACACCAATGACAGGTAAATTAATTACTGTATCAGATACATACCAGTAAACTGGTGACAGGATCATGGAAACACATCTACTCCCACAGGCTATGATAGAAAGGCACCAGAACACCCAGTGCACCATAGCTCACCACACAAGGGGACCAGCAGGAAAAGAGTCCAAGACTGCTGACAGGGTCTCCAAACCCCTAAGATCCTAATCCAATCAAGCACCCATGGGGTGCACCAGACGAACAAGTCCAATCCCAAAGTCCAAAAGATCCGCCACTAATTCCCAATGCTAGACACCCCAGAGGTCCCTTGGAGCCCCGTCCCGAGGCGCCAGAGCCGCCCTGGTGGCACAAGGGGAACCCAAAACCTAGGTGGTTAATATTTAATATGAATGGTTTAAATGTCATAGATGGTCTGTGTAGGTGTTGCTGTTGCTGAGGTCTTTAAGTCTCAGCATTCACATCTTTATTAATAATAGACGCCATGTTTCTGTTTCATGTTGCTCCAACCCCCTCACTCATGTCAAACGAGTGCACGGTGAAGAGCAGATCGCAGGAACTGATAAACAAATGGAGTCTCTCTTTCCGCCCGAAGGCGTTTAGAGCTTATGGGTTGTGACCCAGCGTTTCTCAACATGCCTTGATCCATGAGGAACATCTGAGGAACATGTTCCACATTAAAGATTGTACAAATACATTCTTATCTCTTATTAGCTAGCTCACGCTTGTATGCCGTAGGTGCCTAGCAACAGTTTTCTTAGCACCCGCCAGTGACGATATCATATGTTCAGTGTCTCGTGTTTAAAGCATGATGCTGCTTTTGAAGGTATTTGTACTCCGAGAGACACCAGGTTATAAGAAAGCAGCTGGGAAATGTGTGATGCATCAGACCTCCAAGCAGAGCCTGTAATTCTGTCTGGTTGGACAGCTGTCACTGGTGTCTCGTCTCTCTCCATCTCTCTCTATCGTCTCGGCACTGTTAACACCAACGGACGACGGGTAAGAACCTCAGCTTGTATTCTTCACTTTGGCTTCACAAATATTTCTCAATATTTCATTTTCATTTCACTTAATTTCTACGTACTTCAAAGCCTTGGAATGCTGATATTTCTGATCATTTTATCTTGCTTCTCTGGGAAATATTCCTTCTGCCAGTCAGAAATAATACGTCTGAGGAACATTAATAGACATCAGCAACATCAGTATCTTCACGACAGTCGTTCATACACGTCTGGTTCGCTCTTTGAAAAGGTGGTGGTGAGTTTTCATCTTTTTGTAGTTCTTGCTAAGATCTCAGCTTCTTTGTGCTCAGTTTATATAACCTCTTTGTCATGAGTAGGTCAGAGCAGGTCTGAACCTGAATCCGGTTCTTCGTTTGTCGTTTATGCCCCACAGTTTTTGCTTGAAGCCTCCAACGTGAGCTTTCATGGGATTTCCAGAAGCTTAGTTTGTTTTCTTCTTTGTTTTTACTTCTTGGTTGAGCTGTGTGTTCCTGGGCCACTTTAACTTCATCACTGCTTCACATCTTTTGAAATCAATAAGGGGAAATCTTGAGATTTGAACCTGGACGAGTAGAGAGACTGGTAGACGTCTCTCCCCCTTCTCTCTCTCTCTCTCTCTCTCTCTCTCTCTGTTACTTTGATAGAATTACAAAACATGAAAGCTTGTGTATCATATAATATCCTCGTCTCTTGAGACACTTGTCGGGATTTGTTTAATGAGAGTTTAGAAGGTGTACTGGGTTTATATTTCAGCCTTGGGCGAATCATCACAGGACGTCTGTGAACATTTGATGCTTCGTCAAACTGAAGATTAAAGGCGTCATGTAAACGTACCTTAATAATAATGTTAAATATGGCATTAGGACATTGATTAGGTTGTTATTACAAATTGTATTTTACGTGCTATACAAAGAACTTGGCATTTAATTGTAATTCTAAGGGATGTTTAAATTTTTAATAAGTTTTCATCCCCGTCTGTTCCTGTCCTTATTAACACGTTATTCTGCCCTTTTTTTTTGGACTGGATTGTTTTTGCACCTGTATTCAGTCGAGTGAGTGGTGATAGAGGTCGGACACCGTCTGACCTCACCACACTATTAGGAACACTTTTAGAACACACACACACACACACCTCTCTCACACACACTTCTCTTTCTCTCTCTCTCGATCTCTGTCCTCGGATCAGGACGTTCCTCTTCACCATTTGGTCAGTGACTCACTTATTCTTCATGGGGATCAATCAGCTGATATAGTGCACACGTGTGTGGGAGGTCTGTGTGTGTGTGTGTGTGTGTGTGTGTGTGTGTGTGTGTGTGTGTGTGTGTGTGTGTTGAGAGAGCTACTGTAATAGGAGCTTCCACCTGTGCTTACACACATTTAAGAGAGGACAAGGCTCTCTATGTTCCCAGGTCCAAGACACACTCTCTGCAGGGGGTAAGGAGACATGGAAAAGGGACAAGACAGGTGGACAAAGAGAGGGACCCCCGCCCCCCCCCCGCCCTTCTTTTTAAGCACACACACACACACACCATAAAGTCCTCTGGGGTAAAAGACCTGAACTCGACTCATTAGGGAGTGTTAGTGTCGCCTCTCTGAAGCTCAGAATATTTTTTAGCAGGGTTGCCAGATTAGTGTTAAATCATGCCATCATAAAATTATTAACCTCTGCATATTAAAGTTATCTTATGTTTTGGTTATACTCATTTATATGGCTTTGTCGTTTCTACTTTTTCTATGTTTATAATAATCTCTTAATTATAATGAAGGCTTTCTGCAACACAGTTACTTTATTTCCTATTTATGGCCTTTTTGACAACACAGTCCTTGAAATTTATTCTATTTGGAGTCTAAGTTTCTTAAAGAAACAGAAATGTACAATTTATCACTCACTCACTCACTCACTCATCTTCTACACCGCTTTATGCTGTATTCAGGGTCGCGGGGACCTGGAGTCTATCCCAGGAGGCTTAGGGCACGAGGACTGGGTGCCAATCCATTGTACAATTTATATCATTGTTAAATTATATAAATGTCATTATATTGGTTAGCAGTAGTATTTGTTTTCGTTATAATCCACTTTCTTAAGTATTTATTAGTTCTTTATTACTTTTTAAATCACCATCTTGAAAATATTTTTTTCTTTTCTGAAATGGAAAATGATTTATTAACTTTTTTTTTTATTAAAAAACTGTCTTAAGTAAACTAAATCCCAGTAGATACAGTAGATGTACAGTAGACAAACATCAGAATAATTATCGCTGCAGTCGGAACAAAGTCGGACAAAATGTCATTTCCTTCTTTCTTCACTTTAACCAGACTTTAAAATGCTGGACCTTTATTATTTTTTTTTACATATTTCATTTCAGAGATTGCAGAGCTACATGTACTATATACAGTGTGTGGTGAACATGTCGCTCCAGGCCACCACTCAAGTGTTTATTTAAACACAAAGTATGGACTGTAAGGGTGTAATTTAAAGCGAGTACATACTGTTTGTAAGATGATTTGGGTGTGTGCTTACAGTGATATTTTAAGACACGGACTTTCATGATTTGTTAGGTAAAACTGTGTTGTTCAAAAATAGCTAAAAAAAGAAGCGAATTCCGAAACTAAAAGTGGCTGAGCGATGACGAGGAGCCGAGTGTAAAGGAGATTCAGTGAGACTTTCACTCAATCATAGGATGGTTTATAAAAACACACAAAGTCTTGAGGAAGGCTAAATATCTGAGGACACCAGATAATGATCTAACACTAGTGAATGCAGCGGATCTCTCCTCCTCTGTGGAGCTTCAGATCTCACAACTTAATGTATATGTCTCTTACGCCAGGTTATTTAAACACCTACTGTAGTTTTTCCAGAAGAAAAAAAATCATCACTTTCAGGGAAGCTAAACTTTTTAGCGTTTCACAGTCGTGTCTCGTGCTTGTGTTGAATGAAGAGTTAAATGGAGAGAAAAGTAAAAGACATAGTTAGCTAAAGTGCATCTAAGTTTTCAGTGTTCCATTTAAATAGTTTAATTCTTGCTAAGCAGCAACGCATGGCTGTTAACCAGCTAACTAACAGTTTACTGTACCGAAACTGTTACCTGTGCATTGAATGTTTAACAAAATGTAGAAAAGCTATTTAAAAAGTCATTTTACCTGTAAAAACTATCTGAGTGGAACTTTGAGGAAAGGCTATTTTGATGAAAACCTAAAATAGAACTTTAAGGAAAACTTTAGATTTGTGAAATACTTTAAATATAACTTTAAGAAAAATCTTGAGAAGAACTTTAAATAGAACTTTGAGAAAAAGCTATAGAAAAGCTATAGCTGTAGAACTTTGGGGACAAAACTTTAGGCAAACCTTGAGAAAAAAACTACAGGAAACTGAGGAAAAAGCTCGAGCAGGAGTTTGAGAAAAAAAAGCTAGAGTAAACCTGTGGGGAAAAAGCTAGCATAGAACTTTGAGAAAACTTTGAGTAGAACTTTAGGTACATTTTAAAGTAGAATTTTAATAAATTGCATAGAAAAGTCTTTGAGTAAAACAGTGAGGGGAAACAACTTGGAGTAGAAGTTTGAGAAAAGCTAGGGTAGAACTTCTACTTTCACTTAAGTACATTTTTATGTAGAATTGAAATGTTGAAAAATGCATAGAACTTGTAGAAACAGTGAGGGAAACATCTTGCAGTAGAACTTTGGGAAAAAAGTCAAAGTAGCACTTTGGAGAAAAGAAAAAAAAAGCTTTGAGTAGAACTTGATTTACATTCAGTCATTCGGTCTTAAAGCCAGTTTAAACACCAAACACACAAACATACACCCCGGTGCACATGAACATTAATTTAATAACACTTCATCTTCCTGATGAAGTCCGAGCTCCACAAATCTTTCCCTGCCGCTCTCTGCACCTGTCCCTCCGTCCATCTTGTTTTCACAGACAGGGTCAGCGCCGCTGGTTGCCCTCCCGCCCCGTCTGTCTGATCAGGCAGTCATGTGTAGTGTGTCTGGTTTTGACGTACGACGAGGGGGTTTTTATTCTCAGAGCTGCACGCTGGTCTGGGAGCCGCTGAAGCTCCGAGTGACGGACGAGTGCTGGAGTCGAGCTGCACCAAACACCAGGGGTTAAAGATAAACCAGGTCAGCCCTGTTAGCCTCCAATTATCTCTGTTTGACCAGAGGGGGGTCAAGTAGAATCCAAAAAAGGGCAGGGTTTCTCGTGCGTGTGTGTGTGTGTGAGAGAGAGGGATAGTTAAAGCAATATACATTCCATGTCCTGGATCCAGAAATACACAATACACACTGATGCAGGTGGCTGTGTGTGTGTGTGTATCAGAGACCTTGGAGTGGTAGCAGGACTCCATATGTGTGTGTGTGTGTGGTTGTGTGGTTGTGTGTGGTGTGTCCAATTTATCTTCAGCTCCTCACTCCCACAACGGATTCCCAGACTGCCTTGCTGTGTGTGTGTGTGTGTGTGTGTGTGTGTGTGTGTGTGTGTGTGTGTGTGTGTGTGTGGGGAAGGAGGGAGGAACCATGAGCCAGACTCAGTCTCAGAGAGAGTGTGTGTGTGCGAGCTTGTGTGCGTGTGTGTGGCTTCAAGGCCGTGAGATGTGTCCTGAGCTCTATTAACTCTTTCCCGGGGCAGTTCGTGTCAGATCGCAGCTCCAGAGCGAGCGAAGCAGTCGAGTCGTCCGTCTCACAGTAAGATTCCCACACACTTATTTATTTCACACACTTTGTACAAATCTTAACCCGAGTGTCGTCTGTGACTCGTCCTGGTCATGCTGGTGTTCAGTGCTGTGTAATGATAGTGTGTGTGTGTGTGTGTGTGTGTAATTTATCGTACGGCTTAAAGAATGTTGCACTGTTGTTTACATCAATTATTGTTTTATCTAACGAGGTCTTTAATTACTCTGTCTCACACACACACATACACACACACACACACACTCGTGCACAGCTGTCTTCTTGTCTTCTTATAATCGTTAATCAGTTATCTGATATTCTCATTTGGGCATCTCGGGGAGTATTTTAAAATATTCTCAGAGTCATTTCACTAATTGTTTGTAATTACGGCTAAAACAAACCGTGTGAAGTTTATTCCGCTAGTCGTTTTTCGTTCCAGATGTGAATACGGACTCACGAGTGCGTTACGTCACCACGTACGGTAAATAAGATTAATTAGATGTTGACTTTTAATTGAGATGTGGCTTGTAATGTTTGTAGCTGTAACGTTACTAATTGGTAACACAAACTTGCACACGGTTAGCGCGATATTAGCAACATTCATTTGCACTTTGTATAATGTTGCGTAATAAGATCATACAGATAGATCACTCATACAGATTCCTACGTGTAAACACAGCCGTCGGGTTTACGGTTTTTAGTCGCCTCGTGCGGCGCTGTCCAGACTCGAGCTTGTTGATTGTTGTTGTGTGTTTATGACGCTAGCCCTCCGGGATCATCATTATTATATGTGTGACTCATCGCTCAATGTCGATTAACTCACACGCGGTTCGAGCGAGACGTCACACGTGGCTCTGACTCACGCTCGGTTTCATACCTTCAGTCGTCCTTTATTCCATATCCGGGACGTTTAACAGCATTTCTCACATCTCGAGCGTAAGAAGCGTGATGTCTCATTGTGTCATCGATTCACCCGTGAGGTCATGTGGTACAGCGTCTCTCTGCTGATTGGTCAGAGGGAAAAATGTAGGAATTTGAGTGTATGTTCATGTGCAAATGCTGCAGCGACTTCAACTGATAAACCACTCAGAAAGAGAGAGAAGAGAAATAAAACAGGATTGATTAATTGATTGACAGATAAAAAGAAAGACAAAGAAAGTAAAAGCAAGAAAGATGGAGAGAGAGACACATGGTGACAGCAATAGAGAAAATGAATACAGAGAGAAGAGAAAAATCATGATAGATAGATAGATAGATAGATAGATAGATAGATAGATAGATAGATAGATAGATAGATAGATAGATAG
>JAQQZT010000019.1:601149-616757 GCA_030068275.1 Clarias platycephalus | reverse complement strand
GTGTGTGTGTGTGTGTGTGTGTGTGTGTGTGTGTGTGTGTGTGTGTGTGTGTGTGTGTGTGTGTGTGTGTGTAGTTATTCCTCCACACGTTACATTGACCCGGCGGTGTGTGTTGCTGTGTTTTGCCAGAACACTCCGTGTGCTGTGGTGTGTTTAGGCGTCAGTACGGTGGTCTGAGTGACACGTGTGCAGATCAGTAAGTAACACGTGAGACGTGAAGCTCTGTCCTGTAGCACTGAAACCCCGCCCCATTACACTCAAACCCCGCCCCATTACACTGAAACCCCGCCCCTTTAACTACTGAAGGCTGTGTTTATCAGAGCTCTGGCTGCATGAGCGCTGATCTGGGGTCAGATAATGAGGACCGAGATCAACGCTGTGACTCTGATACACCTGGGGCTTGTATGTGTTTGTGTGTGTGAATGTGTTCGTATGTGTTTGTGTGTTCGTGTGTGTTTGTGTGTGTGTGTGTGTGTGCGTGTGTGTGGTTTACAGCAGTGTGGGTATTAAAGGGATGATGAGGTGTCATGGTGCTTGTGCTTGGGTCAGTGTGCTTCAGGTGCATGTTTTATTCTTCCGTGTGTGTGTGTGTGTGTGTTATTAAATGCATTTTTAAAGATACATTTTGCATTTGAGCAATCTTTGCATTTAAAAAAAATCATTATAAAAATAATTATATAAATCTGTTTCATTCTTCATTAGACTTTTATAATTGTTTGTTTTACATGTTTTACCGTTTTGTTGAGTTTACTTTATGTAATAATATAACTATAAACACAATAGTAATTTTAAATCTTTAATTTATATAAATAGGTTTAACATGCACTATTGTAATTATACTGTAAACCATATTATTACAAACATTAGCTCTGAAACATTTACACCAGACCTTCTTTATATAAATACTAACAAATATAAACAAATGTTTTATAAATTCATGTTTTTATAAAATATGTAAAAAAAGAAACTAAATAAATATATTAAATACATTTATATAATAAATACTCTATATATAATACTCTATAATAAAGTATATAAATTGTAAATACATTTATAATAAATATTTTAAATACATTAAAATTTATACTTTCTAAAAATAAGTTTCAGTTTATTTTAACCACTACAATTTTTTTTATTATATATATTAATATTTATGTAAAACTACTTGTTTAACACCAAATGTTTTTAAAAAACATGAAAACTTTTACCTTCTCTATCAAATATATTTAAATGTAACAAATATGTTTCACTTTTTTTTACCCTAGCAAATTTATGTATTTATTTTAATTATATATATTTTTTGTCAACAATTATATTTCAATGTAAATGTATATATCTGCAAGATAATATTTAAAGTTTCTGCAACAAACACATAATGTGCACATACATGAAGAAGTATTTTTGTTTTATATTAATTAAACCTGTTTATTTATTGATATTTTTTCACTCAATCACAAATCTGTTAAATAAATGCAGCAAATTAATATTTTTCCCTCAAAAGATAGGCTAAAAATGTTTTTTTGCTAAAAACAAATAGTCCATCACACACTCATCTAGAGCATCATTTTATTTTGCATTATTTTTAGGAAATTATTTACAACTTGAAGGCAAAGATCTCAGGTCAAACACTGCTGTACAGGCGTCAGCGCGTCACGTGAACTACAGTTATACGAGTAATAACTCAGATAAATATCACACACATGTGATGTGTGTAAAGCGTTCATGTTAAAGTAAATAAAAGGGTTATAAATGTTAAAACAGCAGGGATAATCAGTCTTTTTCTTTCCTTTCAATTTTCCCCTTAAAGCTGTGACGTGACTTCATCATGGCGGGACGTCAGTGCGGCGGCGGCGGCGTGCAGCAGTTAAACACTAAACTTACTATGCTGTACTGTATATACACACACACACTACTTCACATTGTTTCTGTGTTTAAGGGAACTGTTCAACCCATCACACTGCTGGTACGCGCCGGACTCAACACCAAGCGCATCCATGAAATCCAGGCGAAAAGCACAATTTGGGTTTTGTTTTTGTTTGTTTGTTTGTTTGTTTGTAAGCATGTTGTGTACAGAATTGTTTCCTCATGAGCGTCCTTGTTTTTAGATCCGGCACTACTAATAAAATAAAATCATTCCCCAACTTCCTGTCTTTCTCTCTCTCTGTCTCGCATTGTTCTACATGGACAAGAGTCACCTTTTTGTGTGTTTAATTCACTTGTAACTGAGTAAAGACAAAGAGAGGGTGTAACGTCTCAAGAAACTGTGACACACACACACACTTCATATTTTTCACACACTTCTGTATTCGACGTGACCACGACGCTCGCCGCGTGCTGCGAGCGCAGAGACAGCGCCGCTGCAGCGAGAAAGAAAAAGACAAAAGTTTAAGACATTTATCTCTAAAGTCTATGAGCGATTAATACACTATCAAAAGATCAAATACTATTTATGTAAAATTTATTTCATTAATCAAGGTTATTTAATTAGTATAATGTTATGGTGTTAATATTAACATTAATATGCAGTTTTATTTCCAGAGTTAATACTAAATTAACGTTAAATCTATTCAACTTTATAAGCAGGTCATAACACGAGAGGAGGCCGTGTGAGCTCTCAGGGTTTCTCATCTAGTTTTCAATTTAAGTTTATTCTAGCAATTCTTCTAATGGATTAATTGACTGGTTTAATTACTGGTTTAATTATTTACACATTGTTTAATGTTCGTTTGTATTAACGCTGAATGATAAAACACCAACTCTCAGTTGGAAAGTACACGATCATGACGTTCCTGCAGCGGTCTGGATGTTAATAAATGGTGTAATTAGTCTTATTTTAGCGTGTGTGAGAACCACCAGAGTTCCATTTTAAGGAAGAAACTAAAAAGCAGAATTTCGATGTGTGTTTTAGGGGTGTGAAAACTTTTTCACACCTCACAGATGCTTTCTGTCTGGACCCTAACAGGAACTTACTTCATGGACGGTTCAACACTGAACATAACTATAAATGGATGGAAAAAATGTACGAAATGAACTTTAGTGATTACTGGCAGGGTGATGTGAAGGAATAAACCACTCGGCAGCATGCTGTTAGAGGGAAATAATCAGCTGCACGATGACAACAGGTTCAACACACCACTTAATGTCACTGCCCCGAAATAAAAGCGAGGGGTACTCTAGTTCATTTCAGTGAGTCGGTAAATGATTCAGTTCACAAACCCGAGTCGACTCTTTATCTTTGTCGAACGGATCTGATTGAATAAAGGTTTAAAAAGGGAAAGTAAGTCACATGTTTCAGCCTGATAGAGGTCTACACTTTGCTTGAACAAAAATATAAAAGATTTATTTAATCATGATTTAATCAGCAAAAAGTTTAGCGAACCTCACCAGGATAAAGTGCTTTCTCAGGACTAACGATCACGTCATCAGACGTAGACATGAGATTTCTATTTAAAATGTTTACTAAATTACACTGCAAGCGAAAAGTGAAATCTATATATATATATTATATGTAAATATTATTTTATAATATATATTTTTTTCATATATATAAACTATTCGAAAGAGTTACCTCGGCATCGACTCGCTTGCAAATGTCATTTTAAAGCAGTGTAGCTGTTTCATAACTGTGTGTCATGTCTTGAGATGTTTATCTACCAGTTGGTTTGCTGCTTGTTCTCACAAAGAAATGTTTAGAAAAAAAAAAATCACAAAAGCATCCGTTTAAAGAACTCGACTTTGATCAGTTACTTGCAGCAGGTTATGTTTCGCTCTGGGTTTAAAGCTGAGAGGCTGAGAGACGGGTCACTGCTTCGCCTTATGGCGTTTCTCCGCATGAATCAGTAATACGAGAACGATGGAGACCATCATGTCCAGCACCGTCACACACAGCACCATGACTTCCACCTGCATAAAACACACACACGAAATAGATTAAAACTGCTGGCCATCAGCTACCTGTGCTTAGCCTTGTACAGTACATTGTGTCTTACAACAATTTAAGACATTTCGTACACCAAACTTTACTATGTTGGCCCATCAGCTCTATTTCAGATAATGTTCATATCCATCTAAACATCAAATCAGGATTTAAAAATGCCTATTTTTTACCTGTCGCGACTGAGAAATTAGAGGTTCAGATGTAGGACCAGAATTAGGGTTAGGTTTAGTGCCACCAATATCCACAGACAGCAGCACGGCTCCAATCATAGCAAAGCACAGACAGAAGATGTTGGAGTGAAAACACATCTGCAGGAAACAAACAACATGCTGCATGTCAGAGAAAGAAACTATAATTAATGGCAAGATTACACGTGTACATGGCAGAGATGTGAACCTGTAAGAGCGCGGGGTGTCTGTACAGCAACATGGAGAGAGACCCGGCAACCAGGAACTGAAACATAACCAAAAAACAAGTTTTATAGAATCATGAGTTCA
This sequence comes from Clarias platycephalus, assembly GCA_030068275.1. NCBI lineage: Eukaryota > Metazoa > Chordata > Actinopteri > Siluriformes > Clariidae > Clarias > Clarias platycephalus. The sequence continues at coordinate 612,323 of JAQQZT010000019.1, read as the reverse complement.
GATATTAACTTTATATTAGTATATTAGTGATCGTACACTAATATACAGTGTAGACCAGTTGTATAAGGGTAGATACACCATGTGTAGTGCAGTTCTAGTAAAATAATGAATGACAGGATGATGTTACTAAAGCATACTTACAGTATTTTCAATAAAATTTTAATTTTCAATAAAAGATCTGTTTTTCCATAAAAGCATGCCTCCAAATGTTTTAATTCTTCTTATAGCATAGGAACTTGTCAGAAATTACAATATTAATGAATAAAAAAGTGTTTTTCATTCTTTTCTATCCAGTTATAGTTACATTGAATGTTGAGTTCATAGATGCTTTTACACCTGAGCTACACGGCTGGTAGAATAATTATAGACATGATTTCTTATTTGAGGTTTCACAGGAAGAGCAGTTTATCTTAAGCAGCATCATTTTTGCTACAGCTTCACGAGGCTTGTGTGTGTTTGTGGGGGGGGGGGGGGTTCAATAACAAAATGACTTAATGTGTCCTAAACCACATCATAGATCTGGAACAAAAACAGGAATCAGACACCAAATATGTAGAGAATTTCTTTTAAATGAACATTAGTTTTTCTTGGATTTGTTATTGTTTGTGTTCCATTCAACTTCTTTTCTTCGATATTTATCACATGAACAGGAAGCTTTTATCTGTTTATTTTTTTACCATTATGCCAGTGACGATCGGGACTCTGAACAAGGTCAGCAAGAAGTCTTCAATTTGAAAGGACGCTGCAAACATGACTCCAATTCCAAGGCTCAAAACTCCACTGCAGACCTGCACAGACTATAAAGAGAGAGAGAGAGAGAGATGACCTCTTTAATAAGAAGTAGAAGAAGCAGGAAGAAGGAGTTATTGAGTGTTTATGGTGCAGTCGTGACTCTTACGGCCCACACAGCTGGTTCCTTCTTTAGGAGCTTGTGCAGAGGAAGTTCTGGTGCAGGAATGAGCTCCGAGACTCTGTAATGTTTAATCAGCGGACCCTCATCTCCCTCTTGTCCACGTCTTCCCGACTGATCCTCTATCACATCCATAGCGATATTAGCAGACGCCATCAAATGCTACGCTAAACAAGAGTTGAACACAGACAAGTCACAGTTATGAGTATAAAGAATCACAAATAGTGCTTAGAACAACTCACATTCACACGCAAGTCACATTCACACGCAAGTCACATTCACACGCAAGTCACTTTTACACAAATTTACATTTACATAAAGTTACCTTTACAAACATTTACACTGCCAGTCAAAAGACTGTACAAATCTGCTTGACTCCTTCTTTTTTCGTTATTTTTAAAATTTTCAACATTGTACTTTAATATTGAAGACATCTAAGCTATGAAAGAACATGTATGAAATTATGTAGTAAACAAAAAACATTTCAGAATATGTTTTAGATTTCATATTTTCCAAAGTAGCTACATTTAGCTTTGATGACAGCTGGGCACACTCATGGCATTCTCTTATCGGATTCACGAGGCGGGCACCCGGAATGGTTTTCAGGAGAACCATCCCAGGAAAGACCAACAGCTACCTCCACTGCAGAGGATAAGTTTATTTTTAATGACCAGCCTCAAAAACCGCTGATTCACAGCACCTCAGATTAGAGCCAACATAAATGCTTCTCAGAATATTTCAATATGCACTGTTCTGAGGAGACATGCTATCCCATCTGGTTTGCACTTAGTTGGACACACATTTGTTTTCCAGCAGAACAGTGACCTCAAACACTAGGTTATATAAGAGCTATTTGTCCAAGAAGGAGAGTGATGGAGTGCTGCATCAGATGACCTGGGCTCCACCTGATCTAAATCCAGTTCAGATGGTTTGGGATGAGTTGGACTGGAGGGTGAAGGAAAAGCAGCCAACAAGTTCTCAACAGCTCTGGGAACTCCTTCAAAAACCATTCCAGGAGATGACGTCATGACTGACGGAGAGAATGTCAAGAGTGTGCAAAACTTCATCTAAGCAAGTGGTGGCGACTTTGAAGAATAAAAAATATAAAACACATTCTGGGTTATTTAACATGTTTTATTTTTATTTTTATTTGTTCTGTAATAATTTCAATGTCTTCAGTATTAAGATAGAATGTTGAAAACAATAAAAATAAAGAAGAAACATTGCATTAGAAGGTGTGTCCAAACTTTTGGTACACACAAGTCACATTAACACACGATTCACATTTACAAAAATATGGATTCGCAATTACACACAAGTTGTATTCACACACAGGTGACTTTTACCTTAGAGCAAACACATTAACACAGTGCAAATCTAAAATCAGGTCACTTTTCACTTTTTGTTATCCTGCCACATCGTGTAAGGGTAGGCCACAGTCTAATGGTCAGCCTTCCAGGAATCCTGATCTTGGTCCACCATTTCACTGTCCACTCTACACGTTCTCTCTGATCATCTTTTGAGTCAGCGGGTTCTGCTGCTCCATGCGACGCTTATGTGGGCATCGGGGTAAGGTAGTTTGTGCAAGCGCCCAAAACTGGCAGCGGAGAGGCTCAAACCCCAGAACCTCCCAGGAGTAACTCTGAGCCACCATGACCCAGTCACTTTTACAATCAATAATCAATAATCATAAAAATAAAGGTCAAATTTCCTTTCTTTCTTTCATTACATTAATATAAATATATGGTTAAATCAATTAATGTAAAAAAAAAAAAATTATGTCAGTGTTCGTTCCTGTCAACTGTATAATTACAGTCTAGCCCAAACCCATTCCTAAACACCTAAACACAATTACAATTACAATTTTAACAGTTACTTAAACACAATCTCTGTACGAGTTTCCTTTAACGCTTTCGATCAAAGACTCACCGCATCAGCAATCTTCCTTCTGAAAGTGACCGTCAGCCAACAGCAACAAAAACTATTAGGTACAATGAAAAAGTTTAAACTCTGTTTTAGTGAGAAGGCTCGGTTCAGTGCGTGCGATCAGAACAAAGCTGGTGAGAAAGTAATTTCTATCTCACTTCACACACTGCAGCTCTGATGAACGAGGAAATGGAGTGAGGACTGACGAAACCACGAAGTCATGCAGCGGTTAAACTGAACTCACACTCTCTCAGACCAGGCGCTGGACAACAGCCGTAAGTCAGAGTTCTCACACACTCAACACTAAATAGACTTAACTTATAAATGTTCTACTTTATATACAACTATGTTCTAACATCTGTTTAGATTATTTATAGCTTTACAATTTATGACTCTGTGAGTTATTTTAATGATACATAAATAAATAAATAAATAAATACCTAAATTAATTCATTCATTAAATAATAATAATTATTATTATTTAGATTAGTTTTAGTGCATTAACTTTTTGCTTTATATTTTAATGGTTCTTATTAAATATGTTTTAATTTGGTCATACAGTATGTGTAATTTTTTAAGGCTTTATGATTACAGCTTGTTTTGTATTTATTATTTATTTTGTGCAGTCTTATAATTTATGTTAAAATGTAGAATTATATATTATGTCATATGACATAAGTTCTATAGCTGCTTATTAATTAATAATAATGAAGGGGAAAAAATTCTATATGGTACATGACATAAGGTCTACAGCTAGATTTAATCACTATCCACTTTATAGCTTACTATGTTTATTCATTTAATATTGTACATTTTTTATGTGTTTTTTTTAACACACCAATTTGTGTTCATAATTATGTTACAGTTATACTGTATGTCACACAGAATCTGAGATATAAATGTTTTATTACATTTTATACATAAGACTTGGAAATGTCTTTATGCATGTCCAAATACGTTAACCTAAAAGCGTGCCCAGTTTTAGCGTGCCCAGTTTTAGTGTGCCCAGTTGAACTAAAGCTTCCCGTATCTGCTAAAAAAAAAAATGCACGCAATTTTATTCCTCATTGCACATTTATTACTCACTTCCTTTTCTCTGTGTCTGTTCCAGCTTCAAATTCACATTAAAGCTCTTCATGTCGCTGAAGTGTGAGTTTTAAAAACCAGGTGAGCGTTATTTCTGAAGTAACACATCACACTTCGTATCTAACACATGGGCAGTGTGTGTACTTAAGTAGGTCTGATATGGATTTGTCTTAACGTAAGAAACAGAACAGTGACCCTTAATTAACCTTTAATGTCAACTTTCTACATTATTACAAGTAACTTTAAGACTGTGTTATGAAGTATGTATATGTACACTTTTCATATTTGTGTGCAGGAGCATAAAAGTGATGAAAGTTAATTTCCATTCAGAATGGTTAGGAAACACCTTTACACCGAATGATAATACTCTAAGAAGCTCAGACATCAGACAATTCAATACCTTTTCACATTTATAAAACTGTTGTCCGTATCTTGTAAATTCAACATCACTTTTTTAAGAAGCACACATCAGTACATCATTATATTTTTGACCTTTGATTTATGTTTGAACTAGAAATGTTTACCTTAAAGGCATAAATTGACATAATGTGCAATGATTTTTGCTCATGTGTTTTATCCTTTATGTTCTGCTTTAGTATTAAACATATTTTTCAAGCTTTGTAGCTTTTAAAGAAAAAACATCATTCAGACAGATCTTGATATCAGTTGATATCATATTGTTTTCATATCGGGATCAGAAAAGTAAAAAGTGATTTCGTGCCATCTCTGATAAAGTATCCATGAAGTATTCTACAGTATGTGCAGACAGATGTTTCCGCACACTTCATACACTGAATTCACTTTCCCTCATTTCACTTTCCTCCAGAACAATGAGGTACACCTTCAAGCCGGATGACTGCATGGTCATCACTATTCCCCTCGGCAGCATCAGGAACGCCCGAGAGGGACAGCTCATGCCTGACAAATTCACATGCAGGTTCAAGGACTCCTACAAAGTGTTCCAGCGGGGTCGCCCCAAAGCGCTCGGGGTAGGACGACTCACAACACAGTTGAAAATATGCAAAAAAAATTTGACTAATTTTTGTATTTATATTTATGTGATTTACACGTGAATCAAAATATAATCCAAGCAATGACATCCAATTTGTGAAAATTTTTTAATAGTAAATAGTAAAAAATAAAAATGGTAAACAGGCAAAAACTTTTCTTAATAAAGCACCTTGGGCATGCTACATTAATTAATTTGCTTCAAGTGCACCCTGTATTTCATATCATGTTGCATAGTCATGAGTAAACACATCCTATTTTTTTCTGTACACCATGTTCCTTATATTATCTCTATATAAATAATGTTTTATTTCAATTTTCATGACAGTTTATATATAATTTTTTTTACTTTTTATTTTTTTTACTTACTCATTTTGGCAAATTGTTATTCATGTAAAAGTGAAAGACGTGTGGATTTATAGAGTTTTGAAAAATCACACATGGCCCAAACAATTTTAACAAAACATGCACAAAATATTCTCCAGCAGTGTGCAATACTTCTTCTACCTTTTTCTCAAAACTGCAAAAATGTGTCACACAGCCACCATTCACTAATAATGACCAGCGGCATGTAAGGAAGCTCAGCGCTCACCTCGTAATCAGATTATTGTGTGCACTCTAGAACAATCCCTTTGATTGATTTCATGTTTTATGTTGAACTTTTCCTTCTCACAGTTACACCATTACATCACGATTTGAATCCATCGCTGCACTGAATGCTATCATGGTTTTGAACTCTTGTTTTTCACCTTGTTGACCGTGACTCTGCTTAGCGATTCAAATTAACACCTGCACTAATTGATACCATGGCTCTTGAACTCTTCTGCCTTCTCAACCACGACTCAGCTTTGAGGTTCGGATTTATTCGTGCACTGATGGATAACAGGGATCATGAACTCTCTCTTCCACGTTTCGGTCACGACTCTGTCACACTAATTGGATCCTGCTCTCGTCTGCCGATCCTCTGCATTTGGTCCACCTCCTCACGAACTGTAGAGTTGATCTGATAAAATTAAGTTATCTCTTTTTACTGTGAAACTGTTAATTTATCCCTATGGTCCTTTTTTACATGACTTTTATTATTGAGGGAGTTTTTCCATGCCACAAACGCCCTCGGCTTTTTCTTCATCATTACTTGCTTTGGGACAATGACAACTGCTAAAAGCACTATACAAATTAAATTGAATTGAACTGAATTGAACTTTTATAAAAAGTGTCCACTTTCTCGGAATGATCTAAGGTGGTCTTTGTCATAACTCTTCTCACAGGGAGCTGATCGGCGTATTTTCAGCTTTAACCTTTTAACTATTTCTAAAACGTCTTTACCCCCTAACAACAGGTACTAACGCTAGTACAGGATAAACAAACGAGCCGATTGGTGCAACTCTAAGGCCCCTAACTAGGTCAGAGGGTCATTCTCTCTACCAGGGACATCCCACATGTCCAGCTCTCGCTTCCGTCCACCATGTGGTGGCTCAACCCCAACTTCCATGTCTCCCTGCCACGGCGTATCGTATCCTGTCCGCTTAATTCACATTAAAAAAAAATTCTCACTTTTATGCTTTGGATTCTTCGCTGCGCTATACGATATCATGGCTTCCACCTTCTCAACCATAACTCTGCTTCACAAATCAGATGTATTCCTGCACTGACGGATAACATTGATCTTGAACTCCCTCGTCCACTTCTTTTTGGTCACAACTCTCACACTGCTTGGATCCTGCACACTTCTTATCTGACGATCCTCTGTGTTTGGGTCTCTGTGTCTGCTCTACAGCTCCTCACAGGCTGGAGAGTTAATTTTGATAAAATGAAGTTATCTCATTTTGCTGGCAAACTGTTAATTTATCCTTATGACCCTTTCTTACATTACTTTTATAAAACATTATATCTGGCATTATAAGGATTATTAAAGTTGTGTTTTTTGTTTGTTGTATCTTCTGTTAAAGGCAGCGCAGATCATCACTGCAGTTTTTATCCTGTGTTTGGGAGGAATCTTAATCAGCTTCGGGAAGACTAAAAACCATTTTCTTCCTCTCTTGGCCCTTTCCATCATCATGGTAAGACAGTGGTGCTGTGTAAGATTATAATAAAAACCTTGTTCATGTCTCTCGCTCAGATTCTAATTAGATGAATTCGTTAACAAAGGTATACAGTTTATATAAATAACTTAATAATAATACATTAAGCAAGTTTACATCCAGTTATAAAATGCTAGTGAAGTGACTCATGACTGAGTGAAGAGCTGAATGAAAGGAACAGACACTTTGTCTCTATAGAGTATTAAATATGTTCTATTGTCTTAATTACCACAAACAGATTTTTAAAAATGCTTCTTTTCAGTATTTACTGTGTGGCAGTTTGACAATCACTTCTGGACACACTCCACTGATGCCTGTGGTACGTAAAAACACAATTCGTTTTACTTTCTAATAGTTTGATTATAGATTTAAAAAGCTTGCTGAACTTTAGGTGCCAATCATCAATTAGTGTGCACAGGAATTTATAAATGTTGTATTTATCTTTGCAAACAGATGAAAGCATCATTTATCTTCAACATCTTTGGCCTTGCTGTGGCAGTTGGCTTTATTGTCATGTGTGTGCAAGACATTGATTATTCATGGTCCAAGGTCAGTTCTATCATTAGCACAAAACTTAAAACAAACAGGAATTTCTGACCTAAGTATTTGATTCATATTTATTTCTACCCTTTATATAGAATAATAACATGAGTAATGGACTGGGCGTGGTGATCTCAGTGCTGTACGCATTTGAGTTTCTCCTCTCTGCGATTCTGATTCACTGGGAAAGTAAAGCCATGTGCAGAACTCATTTTAACAGCCTGGTAATGTACAAGAACCATTTACATTCATTTAAAATTAATTTAAAACACTCTCAGGACTTATTTACAATGCTGCACAAACCAACCAGGAACAAAAATACAGGAAGTATTAAAAAAAGAACACTTTATAACAGAAGGACTTAACAACAGCATTTCCCTTTTAGAAGGAACGAACCCATTACTGTCCCAAGAACTGAACTGAATGATTATTTCTAAGACTGTACCAAGTACCATGAAATTATGTTAAACTTGTGAAAGGTTCAAGATATTATTAAGAAAATTCTGAACAATAATTTGGGATTTGTAAAGGCTTAGCTTTTAAGGGAAACATGCTGTCCTGGGTTTCTCGTTCATCATTTAAAACGAGTGCAAAGAAACTGCTAGATTTACTAGAGAGCACACAAGCTCTTTAAAACAGGACCCTCCATTGTTCTTCTAACGGTTAAATATTGTTAGCTTCCCAATTTTTTGATTCACAATCTGTTTTTTTTTCCTCTCCTAAACTGGGATTATGTGGAAATTATTTAAAACATAAGACAAGAACACAGGAAATAATGGCATTTTAGAAAACAAACCATGTGTGAAAAAGCTCGGTGTTATTTAGCCTATGTGCAGAGAAATCAGATAAAAAAAATCAGTGAACCTCAGAGTAAAACACGATTTTACCGTGTGCTGATAAACCTCTTGGTTTAGATAAATTAGAAACCTCAGACAGAGAAGTGTCTAAATAAACATGCGATAAAATACCCTTATACTGCCACTTTATCATTTATATTACTAATTCTATATTAAGTACGCAGAGATATTCGACTATTTTGAACATGTTTATCATGAGTATTGTATATTAGTGCTACATTACTGTCCTTTAAAATCATCTCGTTCTCTATTTGTCCTGCTTTTCTCTCCAGCCCATGATCACACTGAAGCAGGACATGTGAGTGTGATGGACTGAAACTGCAAGGTTACTTCATTATACAATGGTTTAGTGACCTTTGATGACCTCAGATGAGCTTTGCTTCTTCTCCTGAGCGAGGCGTCATATATTCACGTCTCCGAGTTTCAGTGAATAAGTGTAAGGAGGATGTTGCTTGTTCTTACTTTTACTTGTTTTTCCTTTTAAAGAGCTGCTTGTTAATAATCTGATGTGCATGTATGTAATGTAAAGTCAATTTTTTTGTATTCATATGAATTTACACATTTTAATCATAAATGTAATAGACTCATTTTACAATTTACAAACTATTTTTTATTATGCTTTTATTATATGTAACATTATTCTTATTCTGTTCTGTATAGCACTGAGTATTAAAAACGTGTGTTGTCTACATGACTAAAAAATGTGTGTGTGTATGTGTGTGTGTGTGTGTGTGTGCGTGTGTATGCGGGTGGAACAGAGGGTGTGAAAATGTGCAGACCAGCTCAACATTTTCTGCACGGGTTTTTTTTTTTTTTTTAGTTTTTCAGTCAGATGTTCTCCAGCTAAAGACACAAAGTACAAACTGTTTAAAAGACTTTAATATCTTTATAAAGATATAATATAAAAGTGATGTGTGCACCAATAATGGTGTATGGAAGCATGCTCTCATTATTGTTTTATCATCACATTATTGCTGTGTATTTATATCATTATTGCATGTTAGACTCAAAGGATCGGATCACTCAGACATTAACAGTCTGCTTTGTCAAAATAACACTTACTTCATCGTACTTGTGAAGCTGCCGCTTCTGGGTGCTTGGGTATGTGTGTGTGTGTGTGTGTGTGTGTGTGCTACACTTGTTTGTGGTCAGTTAAGGGAAGTTATTGTTGCAGCAGTTGTATTACTGCAGGGTTTAACAAGAGGCCTATGGTTAGGAATGGGTTCTGCTTTAATGGAAACAAAAGAACAAAAGAAAGAAAACATTAGATCACAATTCTCTGTACATTCTCGACATACCTAGAATTCAATCAACTGCAGCACAATTGGATTGTTGGAGCTGTGTAGACTACAGCTGAGCACAACATCCAGAAACAAGTTGTGTAGTTGTGTCATCATCTGATTTGAACATATTAGTAAAACGTGATTCTCCAAGAACAGAAATCTAGTCTGTCAGCATCCTGTAAATGCAACTGTAAGCTCAGCAATACACATCTGAAATGTGTGAGACGGATTACACCGACAGTAGATTTATTATCAAGTTTTCTAACATGGGTGCAACATTTTTTTTTACGTGTTTGGGGATAGGTTTTAAAACAAATTACCTGACAAACTGAAAGTGCACTGAAAGCATGACACATTTTTATTTTATGGGCATGTCATACACTGGTACTTCTGTTTGTATGTACAAAATATTTTAATTAAAAGAAATTAAACAAAAATTATATTTACTGAGACTTGATGTCTTGATGCACCGAACAAGTTAAAGCTGTAGCTAAATATGAATTGTGCTCAATCCCCCGGTGTCTGTGTTCATCCACGTTCTCTGGGTTTCTCCCACGGCTCGTTAATCACCACCACATAAGTATAAAACTTCACTAATATTAGTGTTATATTTAGGGTGGCTGCTTTTTATGTACAAAACTTGACACAACTGACTGACCAACAAGCAAAACGACTCACCATCCCATGGAAACCTGATTTTTCAAGACTTTCATTATTCCCATGGCCACCAGTTCGGGATTGTGTGATTGTTATGTAATACAGACGTATAAAATACATAATTGTACATAAAATCCGCCATATGAAAAAAACAAACTGTGCATCTTGGGAGATTAAATATTTTTTTTCATAACAGAAGTAAAAAAGTAAAGAAACATGCCTGTGAAAACCTGAACCAGGTGGCAACACTAGTCATATTATATTTATAAACTATATACATGCAACACAAAATGATCATTTTTATTTTTTATGAATTATTTCATGATGTACACTATTGTACAAACATCTTAGACTCATTTAAAAAATGCCGCAAAAATAATTAAATTAACTGTTTTCTAGATTTAAAAAGAGGTCTAAAGAATTAAACTGCATGAAGTCAAAGGTGTGAAAAGACTGTCTTCATAAAAGCATGATTACACCATGCAATGTATTAAAAAATAAAAAAAAAAGACTTTTAATAAATACACTTTAAAAAACTTAATGCAGAAGATGAGGTATATAAAAATGAGACAAGTACACAATAAACATGTCATGCCTGCATTTAGGCCATAAGCCATTATTGTACTATACTGTATATGTTATGTTTATGAGAATAAGGCAAAGGAAAAGGCGAAGTGACAGAAAAATTATATAAAACTACAAACCGGATTCCAAAAAAGTTGGAACACTAAACAAATTGTGAATAAAAGCTGAATGCAATGATGTGGAGATGGCAAATGTCAATATTTTATTCAGAATAGAACATAAATCACGGAACAAAAGTTTA
>JAQQZT010000019.1:577027-589684 GCA_030068275.1 Clarias platycephalus | reverse complement strand
CATCTCCACATCATTGCATTCAGTTTTTATTCACAATTTGTTAAGTGTCCCAACTTTTTTGGAATCCGGTTTGTAATCAATTGGTTTGTTTGTGCTCCCATTAGAGCCATCGCCTTTCTCGAGGCTTTAGCGTGTATTAAATTTGGACAGGACCTTTTCTCCAAGACGCAGATCCTCTACGTTATTCTGTGGCTCCTGTGTGTGGTGAGAGAAAATGACTTTTTTTTAAAAAAAAAATTTGCAAAGATAATCACATCTGCACAACACATATCAACAGAGAATGGCTTGTGTGTGTGTGTGTGTGTGTGTACAGGCCTTCATCACGTTCCTGTGCCTGTACGGGATGGTGTGGTACGCTGAGACTTACGGCCCCAGAGAGAAGGTCAGCCCACTTCCTGTGTGGAAATTTAACACAATTCTGTGGAATTGTAAAGCGTCTATACACACTCGCACACTTACACACACACACACACACACACACACACACACACACACACACACACACACATGTTAATGTTTTGTGCTGGTGTCTCTTGTAGAGTTTGTCAGAGAGTGAGGACAGCTTTTACCTCGAGGCCGGAGACAGCGTGTGTGTGAAAGGTAATAGAGAGGAAGAACAACTTCCTGCTACATCTATTTATAAAATACTCTCAGAGGTAACGTCAGTCCATCTGTTCATTCACTCACTCGCTGATCTTCACGATTTACTCAATAACTGTAATAAATAAATCACTGACTGATGCAGCGACTCCATGACTAACTTAATTTACTTACTGAGTCCCCGACTCACTCATTCATCTGTTTATTTTCTGAATCTCATATTACTGACTCACTCACTCATTGACTGAACCAGTGAGAGAGTGAGTGAATGAGTGAGTCAATCACTCACAGATTGACTGACACACTGACTGATTCACTCACTCACTGACTCGGTCATTCACTTATTCACTACTGAATGATGATTCACTGATTCACTACTGAGAGATTCACTTATTCACTCACTGACTCACTCACTACTGACTGATTCACTTACTCACTGACTCACTCACTACTGACTGATTCACTTACTCAATGAATCATTTACTGACTCACTTATTCGCTCACTCACTGACTCACTACTAAGTGATTCACTTACTCAATGTCTCACTTATTCAATGACTGACTCACTATCTGATTCACTTACTCACTCACTAACTCAATGACTCACTTATTCACTGACTGACTCAATGACTGATTCACTTATTCACTATCTGATTCACTTACTCATTGACTGATTCACTCACTATCTGATTCACTTACTCACTAACTCAATGACTCACTTATTCACTATCTGATTCACTCACTGACTGAGTGATTCACTTTCACTAATTTGGAGTCTGTACTTTGATTCGTTACTCACACACTCATTGATTGAGTCATTAATTGAACTGACTCTCACTCAGTCATTGGTTCATTAATATACATACTGACAAAATACTTATCAATAGACTCTGCAATTAAATGAATCAGTGAGTGACTCAATGACTGAATCATTAACTGATTGAATCTCTGACTGACTGATTCACTTCTCGATTGATCGACTCTCCCAGCGATTCACTGACTGACGTTTGACTCCCCGATGGTCAGTTTATCTGTGAGCCGAAGCTGCAGGAATGCTAATCGAACTTCTTCCTAATTTGACGATCAGGGTCGGACTCGACGGCGCCTCGCAGCACCAGGAGGAGAGGGAAGGCTTCGGGGAACAGCAAACCCGTCAACGGAGTGGAGAAATAAAGACGTTCTCTCCACACGCTCCTCGCTCCCGCAGAAACCCAGGAAGGACGGAGAGGAGAAGGATGAAGGGAGAGAAAGATGAAACTTTTGCACAAACGGCACTCTAGACGTCGGAGTGAAGATCAGGACGAGACGGCCGTGTCTTTGGGTCCCCGGTTCGGTCAGTGTTCAGCCAGCAGGTGGCGCTGCGGAGGTGACGAGGTGAAAACACAAGCGCTGAGATTCATGTACATTTCCACTGGAGAAAAAGATATTTTTTGTTGTTCCCATTGCAGTATTGTCTCCGTGTCGGTGATGACGACAGACTCGTACACGGTGTGCCGATATATTTACGTACAAACAAGCAAAACAGGCATCCTTAAATCCATATTCACAGGACAGATCCTTACATATTAGGAGGTGTGGCTTAGGAGGAAAGGGCGGAGCTATACCAAATAGCCTTCCATATACTGTAGATAAAGTTTAGCTTTAGATAAAGTTTTTAATAGATTAAAATACATTTTTTTCATACAGTAATACAGATTCATCACTGGTTAAAAAAAAATAATTGTGTCAGATCTGTTGTTTAACAATTGTGTCCTCACGCCACCTGGTGGAGGGAGTTGGTTTTGCAACTATGTTCATAAAAATCAACATTACAGTAAATATGACGGTTATATCGTAGCACTGATTATCTTATCGGCACATGACCAGAGCAGAGCACACCCAGGGTCATGCACTTTGTTTTAGCACCGACTGATGATGATGATGATGATGATGATGATGAAGACGACGAGGATTGCTGCTAACTCGTATCTATTACCTCCAGACCACTAAAGCCAGTATCTGCATTTCTGTTCGTTCTCAAAGCCTCTAACACACTGATGTGCCTGCATGAGTGTGTGTGTGTGTGTGTGTGTGTGTGTGTCAAAATAACTGACATATTGCCTAATAGTAGTCCGTTATATACTGTTGTGGTGACGTGTAAGGTTTCGGAGTGTTTAGTAGACCATTCCTGTTTTTATCTTCTTTTCCCACACTGACGACAATCTTCCCGTCACGATTTTTGAATTGTTTTTTTTTTTTATTCTTTTTTTTACGCACTACGCCGATATCGCGAACACTCATCGTCGCTACAGACTGACCGCTATCTTAAAACCTCATTTTTCATTCCGGATGCTGTAAATAATGTGACGCGGTTAATCAGCAGTAATGAAGGGAAAAAAAAAACTAAACACTTCTAATATCAGCACGCAGGACAGTGTGTACACACAAACACACAACACACCTATAATCTGTCCATGATCTTACCAGAGGACACGCCTTAACCGAGTCTAACACACCTGCCTGATCCTGCCTTTACATATTATTATTATTATTATTATTATTATTACTGTATTTTTTTTTTAATGCAATAATTAGAAGTTTTCAGCTCAAAAGTCCCTTTTTTTCAATCCGACGTCATTTCCGATACTGATACAGATTTTTTTCTTTTTGCGAATCTGCACCTAAAATAATTTCATGAAACATTAACGAGAATGCAAAGGAAAAAAGTTTCTCTACAAGATGAATCGATTTAACGATTTATTTGACTGATGTCTGATGTGTGTAATTGAATTATTCGCACAGTTATAATAATTAGTGTTGTCTGTCTAGCCGGAGATGTGTGACGCTGATTAGCGAGGCAGCTTTATAGGGTTTTAAGATCACGTCCATGACTCAGGAGTGTAAACGCTGACCGCTCCCTGGGTTTACTGATCATAACACACCGACCCCATGACTCGCCAGTTAGCCTGAGCTTCAGTCAGTAGGTGTCCAGGTGTTTTAGGTTTTTATTTCTGATCAGATTGCACTTTTTGTTTCCCCCCTCCATCCTTTCTTCCTCCTCCTGTTTCCCGCGAGGGAGGACGAGCTGCCTGCACATCTTCACTATTCCTAATGACTTTTGTACAGGATTTCCACACGGCTCTGTGTTTCTGTGTAATGATGTACTGTAGATGTGTGTGTGTGTGTGGTTTATTTTAAGTGATTAAAACAACTTCTTCCTGTGACGAGTGTCGTGTGTTTGTCTCCACACCCGAGCTCATGTGAATTATTTGATCTGAAGATAAACAGTAAATAATTGATTGTTGAGAAGTGAATCGAGCTTAAACTTAAACTAAATTTATGAATTAAATTCATGTGAGAATCGTATACGGTTTTAAACTGTGAATCAAATGCTCGAATTAATTAATAAAAGTTCCTTTGATTTATCCAGATTAATGCAAATTCAAATGAATTAAACTAATTGATGTAGTTTATTATTCTTTTTAATCACAGGTCGCTGTAATGTATTATTATTATTATTATTATTGATGAAAATAATGTGTGATGTGAAAATGAGTCAAGTAAAAAAAGAAAATCGACAATCACGTGGAAAAAAGAAGTTGTGAATGTCAATCATATGGAAGTTAATTAAGTGTGTGTAAGGAAATAACGGTTATAGGAAAACAAATAAAAATTTTAAATTCCATGTGAAAATTTAAGATAATTAGGTGAATATTTTGTGTTAAAGAATGTTAAAAATTTCAACAAGTGAAAGCAACAAATATGAAAAAAAAAAATCATGACAAATTTATCACAGTTTCTAAAATATTCAATTAAATTTTATTTGTATAGTGCTTTCATCAACAGTCACTCTCGCAACGCAGCTTTACAGAATCAAAACAAAATGATGTTTATGGATTGTGAAAATGTGATGAATCGTAATGATCAGATCGTCCCTGATGAACGAGCCGAGGGGAAAAACAGCTGAGAAACAGCTGTCTGTATGAGAACAGAGGACAGGACCGTCTTCATGGTGCAGTGAAACCGTCCCCAGTCACCGCACGGGGCGTCCATGAGACGAGATCTCCAACCAGAAGAGGGACACCAGGAATATTGTGCGTGAATAGACAAATTATTTTAGGTTTAAAGATCGTATGAAAAAGAAATATTACTGTATAATTATATACTGTATCCTAAATTGTAGTGGGAATATTAGGGGGAACTTTGGTGAAGGGTGACAAGTTTTTGTCACAATTTTTCTGTCACTTCACAAGACGCCCTTATAGTGTTCAAATGGAAAATAATTAAAGCCTGTACAGATGAATGAAATTAAAATATAAATGTAAATAAAATGACATGAAAGCTATAATGATTTACATTTAAAGGTTATGTAATTTTTCTGCGTCATTGTGAAATTTCTTTATTTCTTTTTTCCTTTTTTGAGCCATAAAAAATGACTCCTCATATTAACGTCCGTCGTGGCTGAGGCCGTGTCCAAGTCTCGGTTGTAAAGAACGGACGTTTTATCGCTCTCACACGTCACGGCTCTGAATATTAACATGTCCATAAAAGAATTCAGATTTCAAGCTAGTTTTCATGTTTAGATGTTCAGACGGGCTCCCAGTGTGTGTGTGTGTCCAAACAATTAACATGAGGTGAAAACAAGCCAGACATCCTTTTTTCTTTTTTTTATTAAACTGGCTGAATAGAATTCTCCTCTGATGTGACCTCATATAAGAAGAGCTCCGCCCACAACGTCATGTCCCCTGGAGGGGCGTGGCACAGCAGGAGCTCATTTACACAGACTTAATATTAAAATATATTTAATATTAAGATGTGGGTCTTTACTGTTTTTACACCCTTCACCACTAGAGGGCAGCAAATACACATTGTTCTGCCTGAGTCATGTGACCAAGCGGCCTGCTGAGCAACATGGAGCCTGTGTGAATTTCTCCCCGCTGTTCTCTCTCTCTTTCTCTCTCCTTCTCGCAGAGGATAAACTAAGCATGTCTGAATCCTTCACGAATCCCACCAGAAGAGCTGAAGACGTCCTAGACGAGATCCACTCCGACCTGCTCGAGTGTAAAGTGTGTTTCGAACCGTTTTCATCTGACCCCAGAGCCCGGAGGCCGCGCAACCTCCCCTGCGGTCACGTGATCTGTCTGGGGTGCGTCTGCTCCCTGTCTCACTCCGTGTCACGCCGCCTCGAGTGCCCGTTCTGCAGGAAGCAATGCGATCAAGGTGGCACCTACGAATGTCAGGTCCTCGTCGACCTTCAGGAGATGATCAGGTCGTATTTCCCACATAAAAACCCCCGAGATCTGGATGGAGATCTGGGGTCAGGGGTCATGCACCTGCGCTGCGCCTTCGGAGGATGGGGTCCGCTCATCAACCCGACCGGGGTAGCGGTGCACGGAGGATCGCAGGATGTCGTGGTGGCGCACGGGGGGCATGAGAGAGTGACCGTGCTCGGGTCTCGTGGTCAGTACGTGCGCAGCTTTGGGCGCCACGGTCACAAAAACTACGAAATCTGCCATCCTTTAGACGTTGCCGTGACTCCCGGCGGCCATGTCATCGTAACAGATGCAGGAGATCGCTCGGTCAAGGTGTTCTCGTCGACAGGAAGTCCCGTGGTCACGGTCTCGGACCTGTGCCAGCTTCCATGGGGCGTCGACGTGGACCTCTCGGGGAACATCCTAGTGACGGACGCCGAAGCTGGAACCCTTTGGCAGATCGACATGGACTTCGGACGTGGCTTGGTTTCGCAAAAGAAGCAGGCGGTGGAAGATCTTACGTCTCCGCAAGCTGTCGCTTGCTGCAGAGCGTCTGGACGCGTCGCCGTGGTGGAACATCTCCAAAATCGAGAAAGTTCCATGGGAGGCTCCAGGTGGACGCGGGTGAAGGTGTTCAGCAGAGATTACGTGGCCCTCGGGCAGCTGGACGGGTTCGGTTTGCACCCGATGAGTCTGAGCATCTCGTCCGTAAGCTTTAACAGAAACGGCGATTTGATCGTAGCTGATGTGCAGCAGGGAAGCGTGTGGAGTTTGAAGGATGTCCATAAGGCAGCAGAGGTAACTCCGCTGGTCAGAGAGGGACTGGTGCGTCCCGTGGGGCTGGCGGTGACCGACGAGGACGCGCTGATCGTCCTGGATGCCGGAGATCACACCGTGAAGACGTACGCGGCTGAACCTGAGGACTTGTACAGCGATAAATAATAGAAATGTATAATTATGATGTCACGATGATTTAGAAGCACTAGATCTCAACAAATTAAAAATAAATGGAACTGAAATATTGCTGTTTTTTTAAAAGATGTTTGTGTCAATTGTTTGATTTTCTTTTAATTTGAGTGTGTAATTAATGATCTAAATAAAATAAAATAAAATCTCACACATGTACACTCACACACACACACACACACACATATCACTCAGACTCACACTCCCTAGGAACATGTCACACAAACTAACCAGGGAAAAAAAATGCAAATCGTCTCCACAGTTCAGTGCGCAGGTTTACATACTGTATCCTCAGGAAGATTAAACGTTTCAGCTAAATCAGTGTGTAAACGGCGTATCGTCTCTCAGGGAGACAGACGTCTTAGGACGTCTTAGTGGGAATATTGGGTTTAAAAGTCTTTAAACTGCCACACACTGAATGTGATTTTTATTTAAATTTTAAAAGATGAATTAGTGAAAGGAAATAAACCAGGACAGACTTATACTGTATTATGCACATTAATATCTAAATGAAATAACATATAATTATTTCAAAGGATACTAAAATAATGAAATGAAGAAGTGCTTTGAGTTAAAATGCCAAAAAGATTAAATGTTTTTATAAGACTGTCTGGAGTTCTGAAGTGAAAATGATTAATTTAGGGAGAGTAAACAAATAAACAAGTAAATGATTCAAATAAATTTGATATTAACTCACTACAGGGAATAATAACGCAGTTATAAAGACACACACACACACACACATATACACATGTCTACTGAAAGCCATGATTCCAGGAAAAGTGTATCGTGGCATTAAAAATATTGCAATATTGATATCGGCTCGATGCGTTAAACATAAAAGTTCATCATTGTTGCTTTAATTATGGAAAAAACATTTATTTATTTAATAAAAACTATTTAAAAACTCCTTCAGGACCATGTGCTTTATATTAAAGAACAAATAAAACCCTAAAAAAAATGCTACAATATTTTAAAGTACACAAGTCAATTGAATATTATTATTATTATTATTAAATGTTTATTTTGAGTGTGTAAATCTGCTTAGGAGTTAAAGTCTTTGCTGTAATTATGTAGAAAATATTTATGTATTTATTTATTCATTTATTTATTTATAAATGCAAATTTAAAAACATCTCACTCAGGACCATGTGCTGTATATTAAATCATAAGAACCAAAAAGTAACTATTTTAAGCCATTTAAATGTTTACATTATTATGAATAATAATAATAATATTAATAACAATATTTATTCTGAGTAACTAAATAGCTTTAGGAGTTCAAACTTCGCCCTAAAGCTTGGCCGTGTCCCAAATCTCTTCCTCCTTCCTGTATGCGTTCGTGTCTACACTTTTTGAAATAACGATTTAAACACACTACAAAGTGCACTACGTCTCTAGAACCCCACCGTTCGGGACACAAGCCCCAGGTTTCTCTCACTTTATAACGCTCTAAAATCAGGCAGGTTGTCCGTGCTTTAAAAAAAAAAAGATTTTTTTCAACAGTTTCAGCTCATTTCTCGTTTGTTTCTGCAAAAATACAAAAATTAATAAATGAATAAAATAAAACATTTGTCAGAGATTTGAGTCTCCTGTTCCGAGCGGAAGATGGCGGTCGGGATGCTGCTCGGCTGACCGAGCCTGGGATCCTGAGGCCGCGTCCCAAACGCGTCGGCATGGGACGTTTGAGTGTGCTACGTAGAGCGCGGGACGTGCTTGCGTCACGCCCTATGTAGAGGCGCTCCCGAGGGAATGAGGGCGGCGTTTGGGATACAGCCCGGGAGCGGGTCTTCCTAGCGTCCTGGTAGCTGCTGGAGTGGAGGAGGGAAAAAACGGGGCAATTATGTTGGAGTTTTGATGAAGTTGTTCGTCGGGGATGTCGGGGATGGTTTTAAGGACTTTCCTTGGTTGTCTTCAGGCATCGTGGAGACTTTTCTTTGCTTTGGATTTGCACATTACTGCTAGCTCTGCTGTAGGGCTCTGACACACACACACACACACACACAAAAGTGGATTAAAATGTCGGATACGAAGGTAAAAGTCGCTGTCCGAGTCCGGCCCATGAACCGCAGGGGTGAGTCTGGCAGTAAAGATGCATTTCTTACCCTTTTTGCTCCTCCTAGCTGGAAGGGAATGTCTGTAATTCACTCCTAAGTGGACTTAATGCTGCATCATATTGACTCATGGCGCAGGACAGGAGGGGACAGGGACAGCTCAGGGACAGCTCAGGGACTGTCTCTCCTCAGCTCTCAGGGCTCCTGGGACACTTTACAGCTTAGTAGAGTTCTCCAAGGGCTTTCCCACTTCACCATAAAGTTTTACATGTCCTCCTGAGCAAGTTAGACAACTTTCTTTTGTGTGTGTGTGTGTGTGTGTGCAGAGATTGAGCTGAGCACCAAGTGTGTGGTGGAGATGGACGACAACCAGACCGTCCTGCACCCTCCACCTTCCAATGCCAAGGGAGAAAACAGGTAGAAATCCGGCGCCAGCTGGCATCATTACATCATCACATACAAGAACAAAAGATATCACACACACACACACACTTCCAGAGTTACTGTATATCGTTACAATGTTTCGAAAGTTTTTAGACGTCAGTGCAGCACTTTGTGCTTAATAAACGTAATGCAACATTTTTACACCTAAGACTTTTTTGTGTGTGCAATATCGCTGGTTGTTAATCACACAGCCGTCTTTAAAACGTCTGCAAAATGTGTCGGGACGCTTAATGCAAACCTGACTCGTGCTATATGTTTAAAAAACGGTTCCATAGATTTATTAAAAAAAAGAAGAAGAAAAAAAAAGATTGCATTTTCACCAACAATAAACCAGCGGTACTTCAGCATACAACTTTAATCCGCTCCGGAGGCGAGTTCTTAAGGTGAAATGTTGTAGTGTGAAACACATTGTCTGATAGGAAATAATGTAAATGCAGATCATCCGTTCCAGACGCCCAAAAATATTGTCAATATTACCAATTTCCAACACTATAATCATATGTCTGCATATAAAAACAATCAAAACATTTAGAAAAGACATATGAAGCAAAATATGAAATAAATAGACATGAAACCTCACTTAGCCTTAATTTATGATTCCTCTTGGCACCGGCTGCTTTAAAAAACTAAACTGAAAGCGGCTCCCTTTTCTTCTTGCTACAGTCCTTGATAAGATTCTTGGAAACCATGATGCTGTGTCTTCACTAAATCTTGCACAAAATGCAAAAAAACCCACAGAAAATACACAAACTCGCTTGGATTTCCATTGACACAAACAAGTTTCTTCGGTTTGTTCACTCGTATGCCAAATTTCGTACAGAATTTCGCAAAAATTCACGAGGCGGAGCATTCTTTTGCTGAGGTACCACTGTTCTTACTTTTCTCTTAATTTTAAAGTCACATAACACTGACATGAACATTACACTTAGGAAATAAGGTTAGGCCTTAATAGGTTCACCTAGAGAAGCTTTCCTGCAAAAATTTTATTTCATCCAAATCATTCATGAAATAAGTTTTTTGTTTTGCTTGTTTATATATGCGTATAGTTTTACATTTTTCAAACAGCGACTAACATGAACAGCTGAAGTTTAATTACAAAAATAAAATGTAAAAAATCCACTTCAGTACATTACAGAGAAGATTGAAGTTAGAGTTGTGTGGTAATTAAACTGCACAGCTGTAGTGTCGAAAATCGGCGACGAAAAATATGGACGAAATACCACATGACCTGAAATATTATCTTAAAGAGTGCTGTATGCTGTTAAATATGAAATAAAACCCAAAACTTAGACCTAAAAAATAAAACCTAAATCCATAACACTCACAGAACAGTACGACATTTTGAAAATGACATCAGCAGGAAGTGTGTCTTTTATATTTTATAATAAAAATGTAACAAAATATGATGTTAAAGCCCTGTTCACATGGGACTAGTTTTAGGGATATGTTGAAGCTTCTCATAGAATTTTAGCTTCAACCACTTCACTTTTTTCTTTATATTAAAATTCGAAACACAGGAAAATTAAATATAAATGATTTGTTCTTACCAGGGTTTTTAGAGAAGTCAGCCACCCCCCATGACAAATGCTAATAATAATTATTAGTTATTAGTAGTTATTATTATTAATAATTATTATAAATTTTTAAAACGTCTAATACAAACGAATTCTGGACAAAAACAGAATGATACCTACGGTCGGAATTACCGGACACGACATACAACACATTTGCAGAACTACCGTGATTAAAATGAAACACACACGAATTTGAACCAGCGAGGAACGTAAGAAAAGTTACCAAAGCAAGCTCCGCCCCCTAATGCTTTTAATCTTTTAACTTTTGTAAATTTGTAACACATTTCGGAGTGTAAGACGTCATTGTGAAAGAAATAGCCACAGTGTTTGGAATGAAATTTATTGGAATAAAAGTTGACACACAATGATTTAGATTTTAATTACATTTAGTGTGTCGTATTTATCCTGTTTTAAAGTTTTTAGTTTATTGTAATTTTTTTTAAACATAAGAAACAAGCACATGAAGAACACGATGCACACTTACAAGTGTATAACAATATGCACACTTTTTTTCCATCTATGTGAATGTATTTTGAGTGCAGTGTAAAGACTGCAGTACTTATTTACGGTACAGTGTAAGTGGAACTACGCGCGCTGATGTACGTTCTTGCATCCGTCTGCGTCTGAATCGTTAGTATTGTGCTGAACTTGACCTGGGTTGCGTGCTTGATTTCAGCTCCGTCTGTGTATATATGTGTGTGTGTGTATATTTATGTGTGTGTGGTGGGGGTGTGAGCCTGTCTGTGTGTGGGAGGTAAGGAGGAAGTGCACAACATTGAGAAACCCTTAAACCGGCCCAGATCTGAACACATTCAGGTGTGGGGTTTTTCTGTCTTGAAACAAGACGAAGGTGTTTGTTGAGGAATCACATTGTGCCGTAAAGTGATTCAGATTCAGTACTTACTGTGTTATTAACTGTTATTAATGAGGCTGAAGAGGGTCAGGCTGTGACTGTAGGCAGAAAACTACAAATCATCTTCAGTGATCAACTCAAAAAGAGCAGTTTTTTAGTCAGGGGTGAGTTTGTTGTAAAAGCGTCGCTGCTTATCACCCACACTGATGAGTTCTGAGCCAGTGGGAGTGTGCAGTGATAGTGTACAGTAGGAGTGTGCAGTGATAGTGTACAGTGGGAGTGTGCAGTAATAGTGTACAGTGGGAGTGTGCAGTGATAGTGTACAGTAGGAGTGTGCAGTGATAGTGTACAGTAGGAGTGTGCAGTGATAGTGTACAGTAGGAGTGTGCAGTGATAGTGTGCAGTGATAGTGTACAGTGGGAGTGTGCAGTGATAGTGTACAGTGGGAGTGTGCAGTGGGAGTGTACAGTGGGAGTGTGCAGTGATAGTGTACAATAGGAGTGTGCAGTGATAGTGTGCAGTGATAGTGTACAGTAGGAGTGTGCAGTAATAGTGTACAGTGGGAGTGTGCAGTAATAGTGTACAGTGGGAGTGTGCAGTAATAGTGTGCAGTGGGAGTGTGCAGTGGGAGTGTGCAGTAATAGTGTACAGTGGGAGTGTGCAGTGATAGTGTACAGCGGGAGTGTGCAGTAATAGTGTACAGTGGGAGTGTGCAGTGATAGTGTACAGTGGGAGTGTGCAGTGATAGTGTACAGTGGGAGTGTGCAGTAATAGTGTACAGTGGGAGTGGTCAGTGATAGTGTACAGTGGGAGTGTGCAGTAATAATGTACAGCGGGAGTGTGCAGTAATAGTGTACAGTGGGAGTGTGCAGTAATAGTGTACTGTGGGAGTGTGCAGTAATAGTGTACAGTGGGAGTGTGCAGTAATAGTGTAC
>JAQQZT010000019.1:493710-505499 GCA_030068275.1 Clarias platycephalus | reverse complement strand
TTTTTAGACTATTTTTCCATCCTCTCTGACGTCACGCTGTTGCACTGAGTGCCACGTCACTGTGGGCGGAGCTTCGTCGGAGGCAAAATGGCGACCACCTACAGCAGCTTCAGTTTGTAAGTCTTCACTTTAACCACAAAACTCACTGCTACTGATTTATAACTTCACACTACCACAGTGTCGTGTCCGCTCGGGGGTGTTTATGCGGCGTCTGTCTTAATTTTATATTTTATAAGAGAAACTTGGCGTCATTTGTTTTGCTAGCAGACAAGTTAGTTTGCATGTTACGTCTCTGCAGCTTCGCTAATGTAATGCTGGCGCTGTGTGTGTGTGTGTGTGTGTGTGTGTGAGTGAGTGAGTGAGTGTGAGGTGTATGTGTGTGTGTGTGTATGCGGGTAGATAAAGGATGTCGGACGGATTTCAGGACAATAACAGAGTCACATTCTCGAGTTTTCCTCACAATCAGCTCGCTAGTCATGTAGCAGCTCTAACAGCTTATGAAGTCCATAAGAGAGTCTTAATGTGATTATAAAGCAAATATTTGTCTTTTCACACTTTCACACTCCTTCAACCTGTCATTGATCAACTTTTATGATGGTAGAGGTTTAAATAAACTCATTATTCTCAAACCACATGTTGTCCCTTGAGGAGTTTTGATTCTGTGGTTTAGTGTTAATCAAAATCCCAGAATGCAATGCAGCTGTGTTTCTACACTGACTCTGAGTAATTATTGATCTATGTGATGACTAAAGCTCCGCTGCATCACCCTGTTTATGTTGTAATAAACTGAAGGTGAAATTCCCCAGCCCTGTATAAGCAGGAAACCAAACAGCATTGTGGTGTCATAGTTCCAAGATAAAACCGAAATCAGACATCAGTCAACCTCACATGTTCTGACTGATTGCAATGTATTTGTGATAAAAGTGATATCATGCTCGTTAACACGCTCGTCCTCTTACTTGTGTCTCATTTACCCCCCCCCCCCAATGTAGGCACACGACACCTGAGAAGTTCTACATCGAGGCGTGTGACGATGGCGCTAACGAAGTCCTCGCGATCGACCGGGTGTCTACAGAGATGATGCTGATAGGTAGGAGAGGACAAACACCGGGAGATGTGGACACTGCTGAGTTTCTGTTTTTAACAGGACTGTCTAACCTATTATGATCTAATTTACAGAGATGGATTTTGTAATCTAATCTAAAGGGATCTTCAGTGTAATCCGCTTTAATCTGCAGAAACGACTATTGTAATCTAATCTACAGGGGTGTCTAATCTAATCTGCAGGAACAACAAATTTTATATAATCTACAGGGATGTATAATCCATTTTGATCTGCATGATTGACTAATATGATATAATATACATGGATATCTAATCCAGTCTAATGTGCAGGAATGACGAATGTAATCTAATCTACAGGGATGTCTAATCTAATCCACTCTAGTTTGCAGGAACAACTAATGTAATCTAATTTACCAGACCATTTAATCTAGTCCCGCCTATTCAAGATTATTGTGATCCTATGTACAAGAATGTCTGATCTAATCCAGTGTAATCTAAAGCAGTTTAATCTACACAGATTATATAGATCTATAGGGGGATCTAATGTAATCCAGTTTATACTTAAGGGGTGATCTTGAATCTTGACGCATGTAATCTGATCTACCAAGACATGTAATCTAAAGCGCTATACAAATAAAGTATGTCATGTAGGAGACATGGCTCCACCCCTTAAAACCAGACTTATTTGCATATTTAAAATGTTCTTTTCCTTTAACGTGTAAGGTTTAGTTGTGTGAGTGTATACAGGTGTTATAGCACATGGACGTATTATAATGCTAATACTGTACTTCTTTCCTCATGTGCTTGTGCCGCAGGGATGAAGGACATCCCACCTTCAGCAGTGACGCGACCGATCTGCGGCATCATGGGAACGATACGTCTGGTCGCAGGTCTGGAGTGAATTCACTCTCTGTGCTAAAATGCTAACACTAATTCTGTTTGCATCTGGAAAAGTCTGATCTGTGTACATTAATCTACTGTAACACTTTCTCTTTAGGCATGTACCTCATCGTGATCACCAAGAAACAGAAAGTGGGGGATTTGCTGGGACACGCCGTGTGGAAGGCCGTCGAGTTCGACGTGATCTCGTATAAGAAGACGGTGCTGCACCTCACAGACACGCAGGTCAGGGAAACCTCTTGGTGTTTTATCGTGTCGTCTCGGCACAGCGTGTAACATCTGTTTTATTGAACACGTGTTCACAGTTGTGTTTTTAAGCTTCTGTCATGTTTGTGTGTTAGCGTTCTGACTCGAGCCTGATTTTATGATTTAGATGCAGGACAACAAGGCCTTCCTCGCCATGATCAACAACATCCTGAACACTGACGGCTTTTACTTCGCCACCGACTACGACCTCACACACACACTGCAGCGCCTCGCCAACACCAGCCCTGAGTTTCAGGAGATGAGTCTGCTGGAGAGGGTGAGACACAGACAGAAAAAGAGAGATGTGTGCGTGTGTCGGGGGAAAATCTGAGACAGTGTTGAACTCTTGTTGTGTATTTTGTGTAGGCGGATCAGAGGTTTGTGTGGAACGGATACTTGCTAAGAGACTTCAGCACACAGCCTGAGGTAAGCACAAAGGACGGGTGACAGACCAGGCAGGCAGACAGACCTGTGACAGACCAGGCAGGCAGACAGACGGGTGACAGACCAGGCAGGCAGACAGACGGGTGACAGACCAGACAGACCCCGACAGACAGACGTACAGATGTGATGTATTGATGACTGATGAACTTACAGATAGGACGGATGGACAGATCAGACAGATAATTTAGATAAACAGTTAGATTAATAGATCTAAGGTGTCAGACAGACAGACAGACAGACAGATAGATAGATCAGATGACCAAAGAATTAGGTAAAAAATTTTTTATTTACGATTCAATCTGTGGTTTGTTTTGCAGCTGCACCGATTCGCCTGTCCTGTCATCCACGGCTGTATCCTTACACAACCACACACTCAACACCGGATGTTCATGATCTCACAGTGAACATTTCAGCCATGTCTTCTCTCTCACTATATATAATGTACATATGTGTATGTACTGTATATCTCATAAATCTCCTTAACGCAGTGCTCACTCTCAGTCATCGCTATGAAGTCCTGCTGCATTAACGGGAAAGTCTTTGACTGGAACCTCATCTCCAGGAGGAGTTGTTTCCGTGCCGGTGTTCGCTACTACGTCCGAGGTGCTCATACGATTTGTATTGTGATCCTATAAGTATCACGATTTTATAAATATTCTGATTCGATGCTTTGCTGCCTGCCAACCTGTGAATAGTTGAGGAACGGAACAATTTTACCACATCATGTACAAACGCATATAAGTGAACGAAAAGATGCTTTGAGACTAAACTTCGGATTAAACGCAGCGGACTGCCATCCGAGCGCAGCCCTACAAGGACTAAGATCGACAAAGTGTATCAAAATGCAAGGAGATTGTCAGAAAAATAATTTATTTGTCTTTTCTTAAAGTCAAAAGTCAAAATAAATTCTCCATCCAGAGTGCGGATAATTTTTGACTCACCCTTGTATATACAGTCTGTATCTGATCACTCCGTCTTTTCAGGGATCGACTCCGAGGGCCACGCGGCTAATTTCGTAGAGACAGAGCAGGTCGTTCAGTACAACGGCGCCAAGGCTTCATTTATACAAGTGAGTCCGAATCTGACCGCGTCTAACAGATCCATGTTGTACGGACTGTCTAATCTACATGAGACATCTGATTTTGTTCCCTCAGACACGTGGCTCCATTCCGTTCTACTGGTCCCAGCGTCCGAATCTCAAATACAAACCCAAGCCTCAGATCAGCAAGAGCGGCAATCACGTGAGCTCATATTCACTGTGTATCTGTTTCCAGCAAAGGAACGCACGTGTAGCGTCTGTGAGGAAGCGTTGCTCATTATTCACGTTTTTGTTCCACAGCTGGACGGTTTACAGAGACACTTTGACTCGCAGATCATAACTTACGGCAAACAGGTCATCCTAAACCTGGTGCGTACTTCACCCATTCCTCCCGTCTGTAATTAATTGTGATTTTTATTTTTTTATCTTTTTACGGACAGTTTTCTGATTGGTTCACGTACGTGTCTCCTGTAGATTAATCAGAAAGGTTCTGAGAAACCCCTCGAGCTCACCTTTGCAAAGATGGTGGAGAATCTCGGCAACGACATGATCAAGTGAGCCGTGGCTTTATAAAGAGAAATAAACAGCACTAATGGCAACAACAACATTCACTGACTTGTTTGTGTGTGTTTGGTGCTGCAGGTACGTGGCGTTTGACTTCCATAAGGAGTGCAGCAGGATGAGGTGGCACCGGCTGCAGATCCTGGTGGACACGGTGGCCGAGCAGCAGAACGAGTTGGGGTATCAGTCATGCAACTCAGAAGCGCAGATACCACACACACACACACACTCACAGTGTGGGCTCACAGTCTACTTTGTTTACAGCTTCTTCCTGGTGGACGCAGACGGAACGGTCCAAGTGCAGCAGGATGGGACGTTTCGTAGCAACTGTATGGACTGTCTGGACCGTACCAACGTGGTTCAGAGCCTCCTGGCCAGACGATCGCTTCAGGCTCAGCTGCAGGTGACGGCACAAGCACTAATACACCACCTGAGTGTGTGCGCTGTTCTCTGTGGATTTTAATGCTAAAAAAAAAAAACAACATTAACGATGGGCGTTCGACTCAAATTGGGACTTTTT
Organism: Clarias platycephalus; assembly: GCA_030068275.1. NCBI lineage: Eukaryota > Metazoa > Chordata > Actinopteri > Siluriformes > Clariidae > Clarias > Clarias platycephalus. Next base: position 500,724 of record JAQQZT010000019.1, on the reverse strand, counting down.
TTCTAAATAATTCCCTGGTACACTAATACACTTATCCCAGGTAGAAAGTTCTCAGAGCCTTGATCGGACTGTCACGTCTAATTACCGTGCTGATGATGTGATGTTGTTTTGCGCTGTAGAGAATGAACGTCCTCCATATTGGACAGAGGATCGAGGATCAGGCTGAGTTTGAAAAGATCTACAAGAACGGTGAGAGAATCATGAAGAAATGTTTATTACACAGTACGGTCTACGACAGGCGTGTCTTCTGATCTTTTTTTTTTTTTTCCCCCCCTCAATGTGTGTGTAGCGTGGGCTGATAACGCTAATGCCTGTGCTAAACAGTACGCTGGTACAGGAGCGCTGAAGACAGACTTCACACGGTGAGGATACACACAAACATCCCAGCATATAGCAGATTCAGAATTAAACACTTTGTATGCTCTTTTGTTTACATAAAAAAGTGTGTGTGTTTTCAGGACAGGGAAGAGGACGCAGTGGGGGTTGGTGATGGACGGCTGGAACTCAATGATCAGATATTACAAGAATAACTTTTCAGATGGATTCAGACAGGTGAGGATCAACACACACAAAGACACACACACACACACACACACACACACACACACACTTATTTCTTTATTTCTCTCGTACAGGACTCCATCGATCTGTTTTTAGGAAACTATGCTGTGGACGAAGTGGACATGATCACTACTCTCCATGAAGCCAAAGACTGGAAGTTCCTCACGGTGAGACACTCACACCTTCACAAACACACACACACACTCACACACAGATAGAGAGAGAGAGACGACCATGATGGATTTTGTGCGTCCTCTAATCAGCGTGTTTGTGTTCCGCCCCTCAGCTGCCCATCATCATGGTGGTGGCGTTCTCCATGTGCATCATCTGCCTCCTCATGGCAGGTACGTCCGACACCTCGTACTTTTCATACACCTTATCGTAACGTTAATCCGAACCTCTTGACCAATCAGAACGCAGAAGAGATCCATATGTCTTTCGATGTGTCTGATCCTCAGGTGAGACGTGGACGGAGACCTTGGCGTACGTCCTGTTCTGGGGAATGGCAAGCGTCGTGACCGCCGGCGTGATCCTCTTCAACGGCCGAGACTTCGTGGACGCGCCCCGGCTGGTCCAGAAGGAGAAGATGGACTGAGAATGCGTGTGTGGAAAGCAGCTGGGTCCCGTCGACTCTTCGTCCTCGTCCTCATCCCTGTCCTCGGGACTTACCCCCTCTCGTCTGCACCGTGACTGGAGCCTGTACTGAACATCACCCTGTCATCTCCGTTCTGTCACCGGGGGGAGGGAGCGAGGGAGAGGAGGAGAAGATGAAGAGCAGGGGCCATGCGGGGCCAAATGGGTGGGTGTTGCTAAATGGGAGACGGACTCAAAACCACGCCCACCCGCTGCTCTCCACACTGCAGTTTCATCTCAGAGGAACAGGCCGGCCTGAAGGGGGCGCTTGTTCAAAAGCTCAGAGCTACACTGGAGTAACCACATCTGTGTGACTCTTCAATGTCTCTCACACACACACACACACACCATAACGTAGCTTTTATTTTAGTATCAATTGAACCAACATTGAAGTTTCTGCCACTTGTGATGATATTTTAACGTTATTCACGTGTGATTGCAGGCATCGTCTGTTTTTTTATTTATTTATTTATTTTTTTAAACACTAAAGCCAATTGCATGTGTCGAGTCCAATCCCAGATTCTGTAAACAAGTGTTTATTTTTATAAACACTGAAATGATTAACAGGATTTTAATCACAATTGTATTTCCTCACAAACAACAACAAAAAAAACAACAACAGTATCTTGAAATATGTGACGTGTCTGGGGGAAAAAAAAAAAAGCATCAAGTGTTAATGATTGTTTATCGCTGTGCCGCTCGCCTCTGTGCCAAAACCGATGTTTACCGTGAGTTTTAGAGTTTGCTCATGACGCACAGGAGCTACAAAATACATTCAAAAATACGCCAAATCTCGTTCTTTTTTTTGTTTGTTTTTTGGAAGATAAAAATTATACACAATCAAATCGACATGACGCACAATCAGAGATCCCTCTTCGACTTGAACGCCCTCAAAACTTTTTCCGATCGATCCACCATTTTATTTATTTATTTATTTATTTTTGCAGAAAGAGACAAGGAACAACAAGATTAAACATGCCATAGCACTACTAAAGCATTACCAGTGAAATACCGTTAATTAAAAAGTGATGCACAACTCTCGGAATTGAAACGTTACGAGCAGCAGATTAACTAATCTTTTTAATTAAAAATACGCAGTATTTCTCTTCAGCGTTGCCAAGTATGAACCATTCGATCCACCATTTTATTTGTCCATTGCTCAACTACACATCTTTTGTCCATGAATGGTTATTGATTCAGACATGGAGATCCATGACCATCAGAAACTATGACTACTTAAAAATGATTTTACGCCTGGACGGTTCTCTTCCCAGAACACCACCCTAAACCCTGAGCATCAAGCACGCCACACTCCGTGCAATCACATTAGCTTGCCAAGTTGCTCATGAGCAGGGGAAAAAAAATTGAGGTTAAAGTATTGCCCTCCCTTTACCTCACGGATCGATCGTAGCGCAGCTAGCCACGTTCACCAGGCTGCTCGCAATCACGTGGTGAAAATATGAATAAGCTACCGATATCACAAGCTGAGACTGGGAGATAAACTTCATGTCTTATTTCATTTAACGTGTGCCATTTTCATTTTGCCTTCATTTCATTGTTTTGTCCATTCTCATTTCACTGAACGAAAAAAGGATCAAGACCTGATAAAAGTTATCCAAGTGAAATATGATCATGTTTCAATCAAATTTTTATCACGTTTTGCTATTATCTCATAATTTTCATGTGTTTAAATAAAGTTCTTTGAAAGCACTCTTATTTTTCAAAATGCCGTAAGCTCGGTTAGCGCTTAAAACTTTTCCAGTGTAACTTTAGACTTGGGACGTCTTTTCTCTCGAATTAACCAGCACATCTGAGGAAAATGTTGACGTTCTTGATTTTTTTGTCTCGTTTCCATCGTCGCTGTGCCTTTACAACGACCCCATGAACACGCCTTTTTAATTGCCTTTTAAATGCTGTGTGCTAGCTAGCTACGTTTTAAGCTTCAAGTGTTAGCCTTATTTATTCCCATGATGTTAATGAAATGAAACTTGAGTGTGATGTTGCATGTTAAAACATTTCAAATTGTCCTTTTTGTCTGTGCGTGTTTTTTTTTTCTTTTCTTTTTTTCAGCATCGCTAAAGTGCTAAAACATTAACGATTTGAGGGAGATTTTAAAGAATTGCACGTAAAATTAGGAGCTCTTAATAGACAGCTTTATATTTGCTCAGTCTCCTTGTAATTGTGTTTTTATATCAAATTTTATGTAATTAATTTTCAGCACATGTCTAGTAAACAAGTTTATCTGGCTACATGCAGTGATCTCATGACCTTGTGGAGTGGGACCAAGGACAAATTACTCACCTCTGACATATGCCACAGTTTTTTTTTGTATGTGTGTGTGTGTGTGTGTGTTAATTCATATACGTTTGTGCATTTCAACTTTGTAGCTTTGTAAATTCCATGTTGAATGGATCGCCCGCCTTAACCTTATTGCAGAATGTAAAATCAACATTGAATCATTTTGTTGTAGAAGAAAAAAAACAACATAAAACAGTTATAATAATTTCTCTGTATTGTACTTCCTTTTCCCAGCAACCTCTTTGGTCTGAATGTATGACTTTCCAGATTGGTCAGTTTGCCTGTAGAGTCTCAGACAAATCCTCTGTTCAGCTAGTTTTGATGCCAAACCTTCACATATCACTTTGTCCAATGCGTTGTACTGTATACATTTATATTATATTTAATTAAAGATGCACTAGGATTGAATCTGACGTCACTGGAGTGTCTTTCTCTACACCGTGTCTAAAGTTTGTTTAGTTGTATTGTTAGACCAGGACAAAGTGGACCTGGTGATACCATACAACTGATCACAGAAACTGGAATATTGTCCTTTGGGTCAACCAGAACCATTAAGTTTCCCAGCACAGCTTGGGGTCATGTCATGAGAAAAGTTATGCAGTTCTAATAAAATTATCTTTTAAAGCTAAATGTTAAATCAGACTACAGAGTGGGACAATAATAAAGCAGCCCAGTGTGTGAGGATTTTAGCTCGTATGTATAGAAATATTTTTGTGAGATGGATTGCAGACACCTAATCATGCCTAGAAGTGAAATTTAGGGCAGCAGAGGCTTCAGTGATTGGCGGTTCACCCAACAGCGGTGGCAGCTGGACTTTAACTTTCTCTGCTCCAGGAGTCACTTTACCATGAACCACCCTGTGCCTCCTAACAAGCTGCGATAGGTGAAGAAAAGTGGTTCTTATTCAATTCCAGAGACAACTAGCTAGGAATCTTGAAATCACTTTTCTACTGTTAACAGAATGATGGCACAATTTCAACAAAAACATCGGCGGATTAATGACCCGGTCAACCCGGACCTTCTGAAAGATGACTCCTTGCTATTTTTGAATACCTGTAAAGAACTACGCTCTAGTTCCATGCCTAAGCCAGGTGTTGCTCTTAAAGCTGCTAAAGAAAAGTCAGAATAAATGACCAATCAATAAGTGACAAAATAATCATACAATATAGTCCAAGGACATGCAGATTAGGTTAATACTTGTAGGTAGCTCAGTGATTAAATTTTGGACTACTGAGTCGAAGGTCTCAGACTCAAACCCCAGCACCACCAAGCTGCCACTATTGGACCCTTAATTGAAGCCTTTAACCATCAGCTGGCCAGATGTGTAATAGGATAAGTCACTCTGTCCACTCGTCCGGGTTCGATTCCCACCTCGGGGTCTGTGTGGACGTTCTCCCTGTGCTTGGTGGGTTTCCTCCCACAGTTCAAAGACATGCAGATTAGGCTAATTGGAGTTCCTATAGATGGATAGATAGATAGATAGATATCTATATATCGGAAAGATATAAGAAAGTCACTCTGGATAAGGGCGTCTGCCAAATCCCGAAATTGTTAACGTAAATGATTGGCATTCCCAAATTGCCAGTAGTGTGTGTGTGTGTGTGTGTGTTTGTGTGTGCGCGCCTCGTGCCCTTACCTAGTCTCCTGAAATAGCCTCGAAGCCTCGAACCTCCATACAGGATAAGCGTTATAGAAAATGAATGAACTCATTAACAGCTAAACCTAACTTGCTAAAAGAACTATTTTGTATTTCAACTGCACACATAAAGCTTCTACACTGAAGTGATAAATGTGTAATTTGCAGCTACACTGCTCTCAGAACTGCAGTTATAGAGAAATTAATATAAATCTGACCAATCAGAATACAGAACTCAGCAGCGCTGTGATGTAGTCGATGTCTGAAGTTCCTGGATTGACCTGCAGATGGCAGTGTGTGCAGGAACGTGTGAGAAATACCAGCGCAGAAAAAGACACAGATGCGGAAGTTTGAGCTGCAGCGCGTGCTTGTGTTGATGTTTGAGTTTCGAGATAAATTTGCTGTGTTGTGTTTAAAGTGACTTTAAGGCTGACTTTAAAGTGCACAAGAACACAGGTACAACACATTATTCATGCACGTGATTATTATTTATGAGTGTTTTATGGCTCGAAAATACGAGGTTCATCTTTCCTGACTGTGTGTGTGTCTGTGTGTGTGTGTTTTAGGGAGAGAGAGAGAGAGAGAGAGATGTTTGCAGAGCTGAACAGCATTCTCAACACCAGCCCTAATGACGTCACACGGGTACATTAACTCCTGGGGTTTTGTCTCCTTTCACAGTTACTCAGTTATCATAATGCTGGTTAATTATAACAATTATAGAGGCGTGTGATTTATTGTGTGTGTGTGTGTGTGTGTGTGTAGGGAGAGTTTATCCTGCTGTCAGACAGGAAGGCAGATGCCTCATTCCTCATCCATCACTTCCTCAGCTTTTACCTGAAAGGTGAGTTTAAACATGAAATAATAAAACATAATGATATTGGAAAATATATAAAATATAAAGTTTATAAAATATCTCTGGCATTGTTATAAGAAGCATTCTTAAAGGATTGAAAGCAGTGGATTTAATTAATTGACTAATTGATTGGTTAATTAGTTTATTATTTATTGTTATTAATAGAGTGTCTAGTGGAAGAAATACAAAATTATTTAAAAATAATTGTTGTTTTAGTTCACTCTTGTTTCAGTGTGTGTGAGTGTTACAGAGTAGGAGCGTACAGTACGTTGTGTAGATGTGTATGTGTTTGTATTTTTTTGTTGAGTATTTGGTGTATTACTGTGCTCCATGAGTTACTGTTGTGTAAGTTTGTGCACTGTTTGTGTGTGTGTGTGTTGTTGTGTTCAAATTTGAATTTGAATTTGAAGTGTGTGTGTGTGTGTGTTTGTATACACTGAAAGATGTGTGTGTGGAGTACCAAATTCTAAATTGTTATGTTGTTGTACAGCCGGCTATCGAGTGTGTTTCGTGGGTCTGGTGCAGTCGCTCAGTCACTACAACGCCGTGGCTCAGAGGCTGGTGAGTGCTGGGGTGGTAGTGCTGCCCCCTGCTGGTAATGTAGTTTACCTGTCGTTAAATATTATGGAAAATATAGTGAGGGCAAATCAGTCCTTATTCTCATTAAATTTGTACAACACGTAACAGGAAGAGTAATATGTGTGTGTTACAGGGAGTAAACCTGATGCAGGCGAAAGAGAAAGGGCAGCTGGTGTTTGTAGAAGCTCTGAAGGCCTCGGCTGCGGTGATGCTGAACGAGAGCAGCGGTGACGTAGCGCATCTGTTTGACTATCTCAGGTCTCTTTCACACATTCACAACACACACACACACACACACATCCTCTTTCACCCACATGTTTTTATCTTCATGAGGTTTGTGGTGAATTTTTTGTGAGAATCACAGTTAGTTCTGTGAGAAACTCGATGACCTCAGGGCCAGGATAAAGTTCCAGAGAGACATTCGGGACTGCAATCTCCTCTGCTTCACCGAGAC
>JAQQZT010000019.1:453810-473317 GCA_030068275.1 Clarias platycephalus | reverse complement strand
CCCAGCTAGGACTTTTTAAGCTAAGATAGGAGCTCTCTGAGAGAATTCTAAGAAGCTTTGTGAATACGGGCCCAGGTTTATGTTCCATCACTTTTATTCTAAGACTCAGGTACGGGGCGTGGCCTAAAGTCTAAGGTTGGATGACGATACTACAGATTGGGACACGGGAAAGTAGCCCCGCCTCCGATGATTGATAGTATGACGAGATGAATGAGCAAGTGGATCCATTTTATTCACTTCATTACCTCATTATGATGTTTTCCTCAAGTTCATCCAGGGTTGTGTGAATCGTTTCGGGGCGGGTGGCGGCCATAACCCCTCACTCACAGTTCACTCCTCCGGAAAACGGTTCATAAATCCGTGCTAGTGAGTCGTGTCAGGTGGTGCATGTTGCCCCATTGAGTTATAAAAAGCAGTAATTTTTTTTTTCCTTTCTGGTGTTAGTCGTAAAAACAACCACATACAGTAGAGCACTACAGCAACCTCATGGGGAACACTAGGAATGTTCATTCTTGTTTATCATTTTTTTTTTAATGAATTGTTTCTCAAATTAGGTCTCTTTAAGACTAGAGATTGTTTGTCAGCTTCGTAACAAAGTCCAGGCACCAGATCGACCGCGTCGGCATTTTCCTTCTCTCTCTCGTCTCGTTCCTCAAACGCGCGTGTCCGGAGCTCTGACGTGATGTTTTGCTGACGGACCCGAGTGATGTGTGCAGCTGTTGTGTGTGTGTGTGTGTGTTTTCAGATCAGTTCCTGTCCGCCCTCCTGCTCTTGTCGATACTGTTGCTGCTTCGGCACGTCACTATGCAAGAAGGTTTTAAAGCAACGAGAAGCGCTTCATTTCGCTAATCCAGAAAGGCTTAACCCGTAGAGGACTAGCCGCTTAGCATCACTCGCACTCACATAACAACACGCTAACCGCTTCCGTAGAGTCACGTCATGGCTGCACCTTCAAATCTGAACTAGTATAGAATATTAATGTGATTTTATTTATTTTGATTTTTTTTTTTCTCTCCCAAAAACAAAACAAATCAAATAACCGCAATGTTTCGTATGTAGCACAGAATCTGTTGAGTTCTGGATTCTGATTGGTCAGAAAGCTGTTGCTAATGCTAAGCCCTGACAGACACGCTAATGAGGTTATGTCGTATTTGTGTAAGGAGTCCGAGATCAAACTGGAACTTTTTGAAGCTCTTCAGGCTTCTTTACGCTTCGTCACCAACACGACAAGCTGCAGCGCTGTGGAGATTCTCTGAAAAAAATAAATCAAAATCAAAATCCGAATCCAGACTCTCAGCTGATCGAGTAGAAAAGGAAATACAAATTTTTTTAGCCGGATAATTCCTTTACATGATTTTTAATAACCGCTATATAACGAGTGAGTGTGAGTTTGTGTTCCCTCCCGACAGGAAGTGGGCTGCGGCGCCAGTCTGGCGGTGATCTCCGAGAGCGTGCTGGTGACCGGCGGTAACGGCTGCGTGTCGTTCTGGGACCTGAACTACGGCGACCTGCTGCAGACGGTGTACCTGGGTCAGAACAGCGAGGGGCAGCACGTCCGCCAGCTCCTCGTCCTCGAAAACGCCGCCATCGTGTGCGACTTCGGCAGCGAGCTCAGCCTCGTCTACGTGCCCTCCGTCCTGGAGAAGCTGGACTGAACAGATACAGACACACACACACGCACACACACACGGACACACAGAGACGTTTGAGACGTGTGTGTGTGATGTGAAGCGATGGACTGTTGTGTCTTCTTGTCTCGGTTCCACTCGCCGGTTCTGTATCGGTTCTGCAGATTATTTTCCTGTTTCTTTCAGGATTCGAACAAACAATGTATGTGTGTGTGTGTGTGTGTGTCAGAGAGCGTGTAAGGGGATGAATTTATTTTTTCTCGAACAAACATGCCAGTAGTGGAACGGAAATAGGGCATGAATTGTGTGTGTGTGTGTGTGTGTGTGTGTGTGTGTGTGTGTGTGTGTGTCAAAGCTCCTGCTGTATGGTTTTTATTTTGTTTTATCATTTTTCTAATGGAAGACAGTTTGTTTTTTCCTTTTATATATATTTTGCTAGGAAAAGTCTCAAAATATTAAATCGCAATGTATTTTTACGCGCGGAGCGAACAGGACGCTGCGCATCGCTGCCTAAAAAAAAAAGGTGTGTGTGTGAGAGAGTGTGTGTGTAAGGGCGAGTTTTTTGGTGGGTGTGAAGAGGAGGCCGATGTTTACATGGAGAATTACTGCTGTGTGTGTGTGTGTGTGTGTGTGTGTGTGTGTGTGTGAGAGGGGGAACAGTTCATAAAACTTACTGTAATCTGTAAAGGAGGTGTGTGGAACGAGTGTGTGTGTGTGGAACGAGTGTGTGTAGTGGGAGACGTGTCACTTTTTTTTAATATTTAAAAAAAAAAAAAGAAGAAAAGTCAAAAGCTATCTATTATTTATTAGTGATGAATTCTAATGGTTTGTACGGACGTGCCGCGGTCTCCTCTCTTACTGTAATGTGTGAAAAGCGCTGATTAATTTAATTTAAAACTTTTAATTATATCATAGTTTTCATCTGGACACATCTGTGTGAGTGTTTGCTTTCTGATGCTTTGATTTTTTCATTTTATGACCTGAAAGCATAAACTCGTAATCTTGCGCGTCCGGCCAACAGAGCGTCACCACCGTGTCTGATCGACACGTGACACTACACAACATACCAGGTGAAGAAGAACACGGGGACGTGCTGATGACGAGTTACAGGTCTGATCACGTCAAGTCCCGCCCTGTCGTGTAAGAACAGCTTAGACGTGTCTCATAATGATTCTTAGTTTTAGATCGTCACGTGTGATTGATTCACGCTAATGCTTTTTCTGCTCACTTATGAGGACGCAAGGGTTAGGGAGGAAGGCCGAGCTCAGGAGACAGATTTTTGTTCTGTTCCGTCCTGATGGCTTGGACACGGTAGCGTGAGGACGTACTGATCAAGATTGAAAGTCAAACCATCGTTATTCCGCTCGCTGCCTGACGATAACGACGGCTCGACTTGATCCGAGTCTGTTCGTTCCTTAACATGTTCATGTGTATATTTAAGGCCTTTACTACTGAAATATCCATTTACATTAATATATTAATATGATTTAAATATTATACAGTTACAGTTGAATGTTAATTCGTGAGCCGCTGGGTGGCTTAGAAGCTGATGCTACAGTTTTGTTGGGGGGGCTAAAGAGAGCAGATAATCACAGAAAACAAAACACAAACAACACAAACACTGCCCACTCGGGACGGGAATCACTAGGGATCATCCGATACACAATAACGCGATACCTCGATCTGTACTGTACAGCGGCCGAGAAGTGAAATTACAAAACTGGAAACGAAATGACAAAAACGAAATGACAAATCAGAAAATTAAATAAATCAATTCAGACAAACCGGAACAGGTAGGTACAGTATAGTTTGTGAATTAAATTCTTACCGCTGATTGGCTGAGACATCCGTCACTCAACGTTACTGAATAATTTTTCCCCACCCCATCTCTTCACATACGTAACCGTCTAAAGCTGTCTAAATTTTTTATTATTAAAAAATTATTATAATATATATATTTTTTGTTAGACCTGACTGTGCAACATGCACTGCACTCACACCTTTTTTACGCTTAGTAGAAACGCACAAAATAGCACAGGTGTGTTAAATTATTAACAATATGAATGTAAATATTAAGGCTGTGTTGTTGCATGGACAGAGTTAGGGGTGTGTGTGTGTGTGTGTGCAGTTAGTTTCCAGTTTTGTAGTTTGTTGGTGAAAAATGTGAATGTTTTCTATCCATGTTTCTTTGTGTGTGTGTGTGTGTGCGCCAGTAAGAGCAGGGTTAGACAGCTTTCACCCTGTAAAGTTTTTACATTTTTTGGAAGCTTTGCTATGACCAAAAAAAAAGAAAAACTATTTTTAAGTCTGCTGAATTCCGCTTGCCTTGCAGTCGCGTTCTGGCAACGAGTCCGGATTAGTGTGTGTGTGTGTGTGTGAAAAGTGTGAAAGCAGCCTTAGGGCGAAACTATCCTGGCTGTTAAACCGTGCGGTGGCGTAATCAGCCAGCAACGCCCTGAGTTTGTTCACATACTTGGTTATAAACTACACCTGTTACCCGGGGAGTCCAGTAGGGGGCACACCAGAGGACAGAATCAGACAGGTTTGCATGAACACGAACGTGTAGCTCAACGCGAGTATATTTCCTCCTTAATGTACATTTAGCCTTTGAGCTTTAAAAAACAAAAAGGCTTTGTTCTGAAACAAATCTTAGTTTTTGAAATGTATCCTCCTTTCCAAGTTTGTTTCTCAAGACAGAACCTTCTGATTCTGATTTATAATCGCATCCATTTAAGGAAGAAGTGACTGTTAGAGCGACTGCATCATTAATACAACCAGAATAATGCACTTAAGTTCAGGATGGAGATTAAATGCCAACATTGTCCTCTTGCATCTCACAAACCAGGCGTTTGTATGATACAAAACTTTTAACCAATCAGCCGTCATAAAGGTTTTTTTGATAGCTCAAAAAATAGGATTAAACTTACACATACAGCATTTGGCGAAACCCCTTATCAAGAGAGAATTTAATATCATTATACATGTTGAACAGTAGCAGCTTTGTTGGTTGTGTGGTTATAAGATAAAATTGCAAATCCCTGACCTCCGGCGCCGAAACCACAGCCGGCCTCCTGTGCTGTTAAGTAATCAGGATGTTTTTTTTCTTCCTGAAACTTTATCGAATTAAACCTGCACTGTTCTGATCAAACGCCTGGACTAGATGTCAATGTTTTTTTTGTTTTGTTTTTTTAAACAGTGTGTAAAATCTACTGCGCATTTTGCCTTGAAAACATATTTTCATCATTTCTCACGCCGACCGTGAAACATCATGCGCTGTCGCCACATCACGCAGCGTCCGAGATGATCCCAGAGGTCAGTGCTGGATATGCAAATGCTGGGAAGCCGCACTGTATGTAAAGTGTGATAGAATAACACTAATACTCTGTTCTATTTTTTAATATATGAAATTACATTTGTACTAATTTGCAAATAAAATCGCATCCCTTGCTCATTTCCTTGTTGACTCTCGGTGGTGTGCTGCAGCATCCCGGACGTCCTTGTCTATTTTCGGGACACAATGACATGTTTAATGACACATTGAATTTAAAGGACCACAACAAGTAAGGACTGACTTGAAGAGATGAATTTTTAATTAAGGATTTATTTACAACATTTAACGAGGCAAAATGAATCAACTCAGAATACATCAAGTTAATTGCGTGTTGAATCAGAAATAAGTTACAAGATTATAATGTGTAAAAGTGAGTATGCGGCATACGGGCGTCACTTAGCCATACGTAAAGTTAGCAAATTCTCTCAAAATAACAGCTGACTACAGAAGTTAGTCTAAAACGTTAGTAGAAGGCGTCTAGCATTACATAAATGTGATTCTGTGAATTGGTCCTTGCTGCTAATATAAAGTTAGCACATTTTGTCAGATTCTTTTCATTTTCCAACTTGATTGGCCGACGATGCAAGCAGCAAAGTGAGACGAGGAGAATCTGCAATCGAAGGAGCAAGCGTTTGTCAAGCACACTTTGAACTGCTCTGTACTACAAAGTGACCTCGGGTTCCTCTTTCACATCCCATTTTTCAGTTTAAGATTTACTTGAAATTTAAAGTGCTCAACGAGTCCACCTTTTAATTTCCATGCCATTATTAATAAGAATTTTTTTTTTTTTTTGGCGTTGAGAACCAGATGTCCGTTAGAAAGGCCTGGCTCATCTTCAGAAGAGATGTGCATGCTGGGAACACGGAGGGCAGTACCAGAAAAGTGCAGACGTAGAACTAAACAGGGACTGACACAGTGAGGTGGTCCCAGAGATACAGGCCATGGACAAGGATTTCCGGATTCTGGGCATTTTCCTCCTCCAAAATAACGGATTCAATTAAGAAAGGCTGTCTGCTAGCTAATAGGCAGCGAAATCCTAAATGGTAGCGTGATCTGGAAATACAGAACACTGAGACATAAGCAGACAGGATTAAGTCCAGGAAGTCAGGACTTGTTGAGAGTCCAAAGAGGATCCAGAGTGCTGAGTGGGTCATCTCCATTGGGAGGACCCTGCAGACCCTGGCCTTCCTGTGCCTGGAAGAAGCTTTGCTTGCTGATTCGCGGTTTGCTCCGGCAACCGGTGTCAAGCGTAAAAGCTTCAGGTGTTAGTGAAGCCAGAAGGTCCAGGGACAACAATGCTGGAGGAGCTGCTTCAGGTTCAGCATGATTGTTGGAGACTGGCAATTGTGTGGAGGCATCAAACTCGTTCCCCTGGTGGTTAGGAGGTGAAGGGGACTGCATCTTACCTGGGGACGTAGGACAGGACAGTGGGGGACTTAGTGAGGCAGGAACAGTGTCAATGGGAGAGAGAGCCTGGAGGTCCTGGGCTAGTGCCAGCTCAGGTTCTAGACCTGTCGCAACAGAAGCCATTAGGTCCTGATTCGGGTCCTGGTCGGAGTCAGCGCTGGGTGGGCGGATGCTGAGCCTAGCAACCGTAGCTTGGATGGAGCTAATGGGCATATCACCTCCAAGAACAATATCCTGAGCCTCAGGCTGAGAGTACTGCTGTACAGATACATCAGGGTTTACTGTTAGATCAAAATCAATCACTCATTATTTAACTTGGTACAAATATACTGCTGTGTTACCACACGCTGAACCACAAATTTGTTCACAAAATGTTTTACCTTAACTGCTACACTGTTTGTGGACTTTTGACTTGGGGTGGTAATGATGCCACGACGCTGAAGCACCTGCTCTGCATGTTTCAGCACTGCCTCGTAGCAGAACTTTAGGTGTAACTGTATAAAACATGGCAAGACAACAAACAGCAGGTGTTTTACTCACAAGACTAGGTTTCTCAGATTTCACACGCACATTTTAGATCAACCCTAGGTGTGACATGCATGTGCTGTCAGTATAGAAACAGAATTATTCCAAAATAAGCTTAATATACATGTGGATGTTACACACACCTTCTCATGTAGCATGTTTTTCCTCTGCTGTCTCATCTTCCTCACCAGCTGGGATAGGTCGGGTATCCCATTCCCAGCCTCCAGCTCTTGTAGTGCAGCATACAACAGGCAGAAGGCTCCGGTTCGACCAACACCAGAGCTGAAAATTAGAGGCACTGTGAAGTAAATGTCTTGAATGTTTATTTAATACCAAGGTTTATAGACTTGAGTAACTCACCTGCAGTGCACCACAACAGGTGTGTGTAAAGGGCGCTGGAGAAGGTAATGTCCGTGAACCTCCTGAATGAATCGAATGAGGTTACTTTTACTCTCTGGCAAGCCACTGTTTAAAGAAAGAGAAGGGAAACAGCTTAGTTTATACTGTACTTCCCTCATTTATCCATTTGATAAACTTGGGTCGTTTCGTGTGTCAGATTCTTACAGTTCAGGCCATGAAGTGAATTGTAGGTGGACAACAGTTCGCTTCAAACTTTGATCCCTATACTGCAGTCCGATCATGCGCTCCACGTGAGTGGCAGTGTTTTTCTGGGTAGTCAGGCTTAGTGTGATTGAGCCTTGAGTGATCTGCTGTCCTCTTTCAGACGGAAAGTAGCGCAGGACCTTTTGCTACGGAAAAAAAAAATTGTTTAATGCTCAAAAATTAAGAGCGATCTGACATCAGGAATATTTGAGTATGTTCATCTTACCTTTTCAACTTCTTGCTCAGACACCAACATTACAATTAGAGACACTTTCTGCTCGTAGACCATGAGCCAGAAATCAGCAGCAGTTCCAGTAAGGGGAGCCTGTGTTGCAATGAGACGTGGACAATATGGTGAAAGATTCTCTATAAAGCTGGCGTTGATGTAGTCATCTTTGCCAGAGTGCAGAACAACTCGATTACAGTCATAAGGCATGACGTCCTGGTGGCGGTTTTTCATAGTGTAGCACCGGGCTATGGCAATAGACAGCTGACGAGAATCCTTCTCTTGCTGATCTTGCAGCTCCTTCCATCGAGCATCGAGTTCGGATAAACCTCCTTCTCCCGAAGGGCGCTCCAACGACTGGACAGTTGACTGAAACCTTTCAAGCTCTGCACAAAGCTGCGAGACCCTCTCTGGAGCCTGGTATGGATCACCTTCAATAATCTTCACTCCCTCTGATTTCTTGCGAAGTTGTTCATCTTGAGGATCAGCCTTGGTGGGCAGTAAGACATTGGCAGTGTCTTTGGTACCACCATGTTGGCTCTCTGGACTTGAAGACAGAAGATCATCTGTACTGGAATTCTGGTGCTGAAAAAGTGAGTTGGATGAGGGCAAGGGGCCAGATGTTGGCAAGGGTGATGTTGTTGCAGTCTGTGGTATTGGTGCACCTGCAACAGGTGTGATAGCAGGAGAGGGTCTCTGAGGCACCATACCTAGTGAGGAAGGCCCCGGTGATGGAGAAGGGGACTGGGCAGGCAGGACACTGCTTGGTGTAGCTCCTGGAGCAGCTGAAGATGGTGGAATCATTCCCTGAGGGAGTGGCTGGAGTCCAGGTGTAATGACTGGTGTGGCGGAATGCTGGATGGATCCTGGGGGAATGATCCCAGCATGTGGTCCAGGGTAAGTTGCTGCCCCCCCTGATGGTACCTGTGAAGGCCGAGCCTGGGGCTGCTGAGGAACTGTGGACTGGTTTGGAGCTATAGGAATACCACCAGGATAACCCACAGGTGTAGAATGAGGAGGGAGATGGTGCTGAGGCAAGATAGGTTGCTGAGTCATCTGTGGGGCCACTGAAGGATGAGGTCCAGCAGGAAGTTGTGAGGGGAGACTGGCATGGGGCAGTGAAGGGAGAGCACTGGTGTGCCCTGGGAACTGTGCTGGAAGAGAAGCTGGAGGTAACAGAGACTGTACAGGGACTGGACCCCTTGGTGTGGGAGATGGAAATGCTGGCTGATAGGCAGGATGAATTTGTTGCTGGGATGGGTGTGGTAATGATTGGGTAACACTGGGCACTTGTGGTCGAGATGGGTGAGGTAAAGGCTGGGAAACAGCAGATACTGGTGGATGAGAAGGATGCAAGGCTTGGGAAGCTGCAGGCATTTGCAGATGAGTGGGAGGAGACATTTGGGAGGAAGATGGTAGCATTTGTGGCTGAGACATTGGGGGTATTGGTTGTGAGTGGGGAGGCATTTGCCCAGGGCCTGCAAGTGGTAACTGCTGTGAAGAAAGCGGTGCTTGTGCAGGAGTAATAGCATGTACTTGCTGATTGACTGGGGGAATAAAGGGCTGGGAACAAGGGGGCATTTGTTGTTTGACATTTGGTAAGTGTGGCATAGAAACTTGAGGCATTGGCTGTGAGGAAGGGGGTGTTTGTGGTTGCATGGAATGATGGGGAACTTGATTTGGAGCAATGGTGTTCAAATGTTGGCAACCAGGAACAAATGAAACAGGAGGATACACCTGCTGGGGCAGTGCAGATGGTGTAGAGTGAATATTATATGGCCGTTGCTGAAGATTATGTGGTCCAGGTGGTCTCTGTTGTGCCATATGGTGTAGGTAGTGGGGCTGAGTTTGTTGTGGGAGTTGAGGTCCAGGTATCCGCGGCTGACCTGGCACAGGCTGGAAAAATGGCTGAGGTGGGGTTGGCTGTGGATGGCCCTGGCCAACAACTTGTGGAAATTGTTGATGGAGCTGTGAATGTGGTTGAGGAGCTCGTAGTCCCTGAGTTGGCCGGGTCATCGGAACACCAGGCTGATGCAGATACTGAGGCTGGGAAGCCATAGAAGGGGGAGGATTATACACTGCAGGAGTGGGCACAGGTTGTCCAGGGATAGGTGCAGGCATAGCTGGCTGTCCTGGTGCTGGAGTGTAGCTGGGAATAGGTGTTTGCACACTGTCTACAGTGGTGGTGGATGTGCGAATTGGAGGCGGTAGGCCCGATATACCTGGCTGCATTTGTAAAGATGGAGGACGATACCCAGGCACAGAAGGAAGGCGAGAGACTTGAGGATTGGGCATCTGAGGAACCTGATGTTGTTGGGGCAAGGGCCCTTGTGGCAGACTGTGGTTAAAGCCCTGGGCTGGGGGAAGTGTGGTAAAACGAGAGAATTGTGCAAGAAGTTCAGGAGGTGGTAGGTTCGGAGGAAATCTGGGTGGTGCATATAGAGTAGCTGCCCCTGGATGAAAAGCATCTGGTACCACTGGATGAGCAAGCTCAGGAGGTAAACTACAAAGATCTTTTGGTAAGTCTCCACCTAAGGCTAAAATGGCAGCATTCAGCTTGGCTATTTCAGGGTCCTCTATGCCAGAAGAATCCATGTCTGGAGCTTTCTTCTGGGCTGGCTTCGGGGCTGTGGGTCTTTGAGGAATCTTTTTTGGGAGCTCTCTGTTGCAAGAAATTGGGGGGGGGGGGGGGGAAATAAACTTACATGAGCATATAAGGTTATTTAAGCCATCATCAACTAATAGAGAAAAATTATTACATTAAGGCTGGACCTAAATAAGCCGGGTTCAGTAAGTAAGGTGACTGAAAATGAATGGCAAAGGGATCATTAATGTAATGATGAGAGACTGTTTACATTCACACATGGTACACTACTTCTTACTTGTCCAAAATGACTTGTCTTTCTTCATCCCTAGTCTTGCAGATGGTCTTCGCCCTTTCTAAGAGGCGAGAAGCCTTAGCCTCCAAGTCTTCATAAAACTCTTTTCCCTCTTGTGATTTCTTCATCAGGTCTTCGTAGGCTTCATAGGAAGCAACAAGCATTTGCACGGTACTGTTCCATCTGCACAATAAACATGAAACACGAGTCTAATGCAACAATTTCTACAGAAGTTAATTTAGCACAAAAACTGTCCCTCCCTCCTGACTCTTACTTGTGTTCTGTCTCAGTCAGGCTTTTGCGTACTGTTGCATACTGGACATTCGCATCCGTTAGCGCCTTCAGGATATTCTCCTGGGCAGCTAGATTTTGATCCATGTACAGTTTTACCTGTTCATATTTCTTCAGCTGCTCCTCAAATAACCTCTGAAAAGGCATAAAGACAGATGGAGGTAACACAACATATACTAGTCTTTAAATTGTTTAAATTTAAATCACAGCAAGTAAGCCAAATACTAATCGAACACCTTCATATCTGCCCTCTCGGTGGTGACTAAAGCAGTAGTGATGTCATCCTGCTGGATCAGCTCCCTCAGCTGCTTCTCAAGAGAAGAGCGCTGGTCTTTCATCTCCTGTACTTTACTCAGAATCCTTTTCATTGTCTGGAGACCTGCTACTTCATCTGGATAAAAAAAAAGCAACAAATGATTATTATTTTTGTTACTTGATGACATAACTTCTTTGGGAAGGGATTTCTTTATGCATGTACCTTCAGAAAGCTGTGGTCTGGGCAAGGCCTCTCTCAGAGTGTCCAGTGGTCCACCCAGCAGTCGCAGGTTACTAATGTGCAGGTTCATGGCTCGATGAAGCTCTGTATTAGTAAAGCTTGCTTTCTCGTGGGCCTCCAGGTATTTCTCGAGGTCCCTGCGGAGCTCAGCTACGGCGCCAGGTTGTGGTGGGACACTCTGCTTCCCTGCTACCTCCTCCAGCTTACGGTCACCTGCTTCATCGTCGTCTAACACCGCCCGAATCTCCCTCAGGGATGCCTCCACATCCGTGAACACACCCGATAGTACTGAGATGAATGAAAATGCAGAAGAACATGACGTTGGAGAATAGGGAAAAAAAAATTCAATAAAATACTCAGTCCGCATTGAGAGGCCATAAACCTCCTCCTGGGCCATGAGAACAACACCAACCTTGCATAGACTGTATGAGACTCTTGACTGTGTCTGGTCTCACGCTGAGAGCCGCACACTTCTCCATGAGTACAGACGGAATGCTGTTGTACATGTCCAGGTTGTCCACAGAGTCTGGGTCCAGATTCAGAGAGTCCATGAATTGTCTAAGGAAACAAAACTTGTTACGCTATCATACGCTATCATACGCACATAGACCTTGCAATCAGATGTTTGTCACTCACTCTAAAGTCTCGTTCTTGCTGTCTATCTTTGTCATGACGTCTCGTAGCAGCTTGGCCTTTTCTTCACTGTGGATAACAGTTTTATCATCAGTCAAGTGCTCAACAAAATACAGGCAGTCGTCAATGGAACAATAAAAATATTGAATGTTTGAAGTTTCATTATTAGCAATGTTCCATGTTTAGCAAATGCAACCTGTAGAGAGAGGAGGCCTCGTGAGCAGCCATAGGCACCAGCTTGGAGAAAATGTCTGGTCCTGTCACGCTGGGGTCTGTTGGGTTCACAGGTAAGGCTTTGACCAGCGGTGCTCCTGGAGAAAGTATCAATATTTTCAAGTGTAATTGAGGGTGTTTGTAATTCAACAAAGCAGTGTTTTAGCAAATCTGAATACATCAACTCATTACGTACAAACGATATGTTTTCAATTAGCACAATAATAGTTTTGGAATATTCACCCTCATGCATCACAAATGAGACTGAAACCCAAAATACCTTTAACTGAAGGCAGAGTCTCCAGAGATGGCACGGTCTCGTGGTAAATGAAGTCATTGTCTTTCTTAGCAGAGTTAAACCTAAAAAAAAAAAAAAATTATATATATATATATAAATTCAATGTCTTTATAAAGCTGTAAGCATAGTCATAAAATTAAAGAGAGACTACACGTTGTCGTGGTTACTAACTTTCCCCCGATGACATCCATGGTGAAGCGTAAGGCTTCCTGAACACTGTCCGGTTGGCCTTTAGCCAACTTTATCGCCTCGGACAGTTTGTCTAGTGAACTCTGAAGATAAGCGAGCTATAAAGAGGGGGAAAAAAATACATGCACACATGTAATACATGTATAATACATATATACATACAGTGATGTAAACGTTAAAAATCCCTCATTAGCAAAGACCCACTGAATCCTATTTATTGAAGCTCCAGGAACTGAGATTTGAACGAGGATTCGCAAGAATTAAGGGACAGAAACTATAAGGGACTAAAGTATATAGAAGAAAAATAAATAAAAGCTGCAATAAAAGTTTAATGTTTACCCGTTCTCCGTATTTCTGCTGTTCCTCAGCTTGCTTTCCCATGTGCAGCTGTGGAGAGAGACGCCAATATATATATATGAATATCTATGCATATAATAAAACTGTAAAGTGGGCGTGTCTTTACATCGAAGATATTTGCGAAAGAATAATTTGGGGGGACGCAAGATGAGTAATAGAACACATCAAGATGATTTTTTTCATCAATTTGGTTTGTCTCTTAGTGCACGCATAATGTAAAAAATAGTTGTATTTAGTCAAGCTTGAGGTAACATAGGCTGTTTCATCGCAATCGGCCCAAGATCTGCTAATTGGAAATTTAAATGGAAAACGTGCTTGTCAGTAAAAAAATAAAAAATGTGTTAACATCTTTTCAATAAAAAAAAATAATAAAAAATCACCAAAATCTGTTAATCAAGGGGTGCCTAAACTTTTGTATAAGACTTGCATAAGTATTCATGTCTGCCTCCCTCTCTCCCTCCACTATAGTATAGTTTAATAGTGTCTGTTTCTCATCTAGTTAAAAACGTTGAAGCCTGTGTGTGTTTCATTATTCTTTGTTTTGGAACAATGTATAGCAGCTCAATTCAACCTGACGTTACACACAATCATGATTTCCTCAAGAGACACGCACATGAGCAATAGCAGCAAAGTAGTAAATCTTCATCTGCACAAGTTTCTTCCAGTCTTTCTGGATCTTCCCCAGCATGGAGGCGGTGTCAGAGTTCTCCAGGGCGCGGCAAGCCTCTTTATAATAGTCCACTACCTGAAGGCGAGAGGGGGGAAACTAATTAGAGAAAATGATGCAGATCTGCCGCAGAGGCGACAACATGAAGGCAGACGGTTCGAAATTAAAACAGGACTAAAACCGGCCCAGAATAACGACTGAAAAACAAAAGAAAAAGCTAAATCTGCTCATTTGTTGTGCCGATTAGATTAATATAGAAATCACTACAAGGTTGTAGAACTGATGCTACCAAACAGGTTGATTACATTACAATAAAAACAATGACCCATATTTCATTTTCAGTCGGCTGGGAAATACCTGCGCACTTATCCGTGCGACGAGGAAACTCTTCCTGTTGTCCAGCATGGACTTCTCCAGCAAACACTCCTGCGCTTGACCCTGAAATCACACAACGGGCCAAATTAATAAAGCGTTATAGTGTGTTAGTGTTAACGCAGGTGTGTATGAGTGTGTGTGTGTGTGTGTGTGTGTGTGTGTGTGTGTGTATACCAGCATGAGATTGATGTTGAGATTAAGGATCTGGTGACTCATGTCCACGCTGTAGTTATGGCTGAAGTGGTCTCGCAGGTAGGTGAAGGCTCCGGCCGAACACTGGAAATGTGTGCACGAGACCTTCATCCCCTGTGGAGACGGAGATTTAAATACGCAGGGGTTAAAAACGTGAGGCTGGAAACGTGAGAAATTGAGACGTTAATTGCATTTCATCATTTTCTCATTTAAAGATTCTGTACTGGTTACATTTTTTTTGTAACATATTATTGCAGCACCTGTGGAAAGTGCGCCGTTCCGTAATTTACTATAACGATGTTACACCATGAGGTCATTCGGCTCCTAGTGATGAGGAGGAATTTTATTTCTAATAGCCGGCATGAGTAAAAAATCTAATAAAAAGATTTTCGTGTAAAAACTTGTAAATTAGTTACACTGCCCTGTATGACTCATCTTAAAAAAAAAATCTGAGCCGGGAATTTCTTTTTATTTTGCGACGACTTGCTATTGCACAACTCCATAAATGTCACACAGCCTGAACTCGGTCACAGGTTTTTCGGTCAAAGTGACGTCAATTTTACAGGAGAATTTAAAGCTCTGGATTTCAGTAGAGTTAAAAAAAAAGTTTTGCAAGTCAAAAAGTCAGATCCGGTCCACTTGTGTGTCAGAGTAAAAATTCACACCGACATCACAGAAATTTCAGTAAAACTGATGGGATTTATTTTCATCTCTGGTTCAGATGAAATAATGAACAGGACAATGTCATTGTTTCTTAAAAAGGAGGAAGTTTTCCATGTTGAATACAGAGAGTCAGAGTGCAGTGTTACTCACACCACA
Organism: Clarias platycephalus; assembly: GCA_030068275.1. Lineage (NCBI taxonomy): Eukaryota > Metazoa > Chordata > Actinopteri > Siluriformes > Clariidae > Clarias > Clarias platycephalus. The sequence goes on along the minus strand of JAQQZT010000019.1, from coordinate 458,188 downwards.
TGGAAAAGAAGCGAACAAAATTGGAAACAAGGAAGTAAACGGTGACACTAAACACCAGCGCTCGATCTCTCTCCTCTCCTCCTAAGTAAACACTTGCCTCCTCTGACACGCGGTTGTCCATTGCCCCGAGCATCGAATGCAGCGCTCCTGCACAAACAACAACAAAAATATGTCAGGAATCAGGACGAGCTCTTAAGCGAACACCTTAATGTGCGATTCGATTACACTCACTCACCCAAATTATACAAGATGCACGCTTGCTCGTAGCTAATGTCGTCATGTGTGACCGTTTTTCCCGAGAAGATCTCCGTCCTAGAGAAGGAAATAAAAAAGAATTATGAGTCTTCCAAGAAAGTGGACGTGTTTCTTCTAAATTAAACATCTAATGCACATCTACGCTTCCTAATAAGGGTGGTGTAGGAGGAGTTGTGTATCGAAGAAAAATGTGATGATGACGACGAGGTGAGATGAGGGTCAGTGTGTCGTATATACTTTGCACACAGGAAACAGGAAAGTGTAATAGAGAAATGACACTGCAGGCCGGATTCAGATCGAGACATCAGATGTTCAAATAAACGATAACCTGTGTATTCAAAGGAAATATATCACATGACTATTAGTGACTGGACTCACGAATATAATATCAAGATCACTTTGTGTCGATTCCGTTTGTACTGCGATTATTACAATGTTGTAAACATTCTGATTCAATAATTTTTTTCCCTTAGACTTTATTTTAAACTAATTGGCATCTGCCACACAGGATCCTCTGCTGCCTGCCAGTGTGTGACTAGTTTAGTTTATCATCTACGGGATCACAGAGGAACTTCAACAAAAATTATCCACACTTTATTCCACAATTTATTTTAATTAACTTTTAGAAAAGATAAGCATAATTTTTCGACATAATCTCCTTGCTCTTCAATACACTTTGTCCATCTGTCCACAGCTCTTGTATTCCCTCATTAAATGTTTACAGCTGAGCCGCGAATGCACCGCTGTCTTCACTTCTTCATCAGAAGTGAATCTTTATCCTTGTAGGGCCGCTTTCAGGGGACCAAACAGGTGAAAGTCTGATGGAGTGAGATCAGTAGTGAGGATGCTTTAACACCACAGAGTGTCGACAGTTTGGAGCAGCTGCCTGACATCACGACGCGCTCGGATTTCAGTCCTCTGTGTTTAATTAAGTTTAGTCTTCAGCTCTTCAATAAGCGTCTCACTGTAACGAGAGCTGTCGATTGTTGACCCCCCCCGATATTTCCTGTTCCAATACTTCTGGCCTTTGAGAATCCCAGGAAACTATAAGTGTTTAAACTTTTTCTCGGTCGGTGATTGAGGATGTTTCCGTTCCGTACTCTGCCTTTTACTCTCAGGCTCGTAGTGATGAATCCGTGTCTCGTCACCAGTACTGATTCCACAACAACAAACAAACAAACAAAAAAACTCTGAATTGCTGCATGCTGCTCTTCTTTCATGCAAATCACAAGAGGTGCATCTATTTTTGCTCACACCGCAGTTACAGATGAACTGAACAGGAAGAAAGGAAGCCTTGGGCAAAGAAAGTGCGGCCAACAGAAGTTTTTATATAACCGGAGTGTGGATAATTTTTGACTCACCCTCATGAATGGGGGGAAAAAAAGAGAGTCAGTGTGGTGATATTGTGGTGAATTTCCACAAAAATAAAGAATCATCTCTAATGACTACAGTGCTGCTGAGGCCTGGATTCTGATTGGTCAGCAACCCTGAGCTCAGAGTGGAGATTTAAGCTTTTGGTCATTTTGAGGTATAAATCATAAAAAATAATAATAATAATAATAAATGAAAATTCCATCGATTAAATATTTGGACGTTTCTACAAAGCACCATAGAACAATAAAACAAAAGTTCACATTAACTCAATGTGGTGAAATTAAATCCTGTAGGTAAATGATTATAAGACAGATCTGCATTTAATTTCTTGACTGTGTGTGTAAATGTAACATTAGCTGTACGTTAGAGAGTCTGACCACGACACCGGGACGGCGGCTTCCTGTCCGGGACCCAGAGGCACGCGGCTCTGCAGGTAGTGCAGCTGCCCGAAGTATTTGCGTAGCGTACTGCAGCCTTCGAAGTCCCGCGTCACGTTCACCGCGCTCTGAGGGAGGAAACCAGAGTTTCAGACAGGAGAGACCTCACGCAGCGTGTCTCTGGTGTTCGTCTCTCACTCACCTGCCGTAACTGTTCCAGCTTCTTCAGAGGCTCGTTGTAGTTGTCCGGATCCTCGCCGTAATTCTTCAGGATGAACTAACACAGGAAGAGGAACAAAAACAGACGTCACACTCGATATGGAGCACAATGTGGGGTTATAGTGAAGTACTGAGTGGGGGTGATTATATACACTAATATATATTAAGAAAGAGAGATGGGGGAATCGATTCAGTTATTAATCACATTACATTTGTTTGTTGATTTACGTATTGCCTAAATCACACTGACTCGAAACACGTTTTTTGAAAAACTATTTTTACATTTATAATAGAGGTGAAACTGTCGATCGGATCGGCCAGTGATCAGGATCAGATATAAACAATTCTGTACTGAGCGCAGAGGAGTGGCGAAACAGAAACGCATTTTCATGGTGTTACGTTATCAAAAATCAACACTGATCTGCCTTTTTCTCAAAACTCTGAGCGAATTAGTCTCAAACCCACTCATTACACACACTTACACCAGTCTCAAAACACTGCGAGGGCTAATTAGTTGAAAAATGCGTGCGTTAGAAGCCCTGTGTGCCGGCGTAGGAGTGAATTATTTGCTAAGTTTGTTTGGAAATAATAATTATGGCAGAGTTTAACTGTTGTATTTAAAGTTAGTTTGTATTGTTTAAATGCTGCACTTGGTTTTTAAGTAACATATACACAGAGAGAGAGGGTACTTTATTAATCCTAAAGGGAAATTGTATCGTTACAGCAGCCACTTCACATAATATATATTTAATATATAAGAAATATATAAGATTATAAGATATATAATATAAGACTTTAATCAGGTTTACTGGTTATGAATAAATACACATAATACTCATGATATACTTTTATTGTATTTGGTTTTGTTTAGCTAAATATATTGCTAATAAACTTTGAGCCAGTTCCTGAGAGCTCTCCTCTCTCATTCTTTAGTTATATAGAAAAAATATATCGGACACGCCCATGTTACAACACTAGACATGCGCACACACGGTCTATTTTTCCTGGCCGTATTACGTCAAACCCCGCCTACTCCACTGTGATTAGCTCAAACTATCCACATGATAGACGCTCTGATTGGCTGCTACTTCAGCCTTTCAGACTTTATCAGTCACCAAGTCTCATTGGCCAATCACAGCGCATAAACCGGAATGCGGATAGGAGATTAAAAACACAACACCGTTATGGTTAGCAAGCAAGCTAGTCATGTAGCGTAATAGCTTAAGCTAATGTTACGCACTTCTGAGCCTGTCTGCCCAATTTTACTGGACTAATGTCAATTAAAGATAAACTTTAATGTACTACCATGATGTTTCCAGTCGTCTTTACCTGTTTAACACTTGTGCTGAACTGAAACTCTCCAGCCTCCTTTAAATCGAGCCAAATCATCGGCATTCGCGGCACCGCCTCCATTTTCAGCCAGCTAAAATCACTCAGCCGGCGACCCTGAAGTGCAGTAAAGTATTTAAACGCGGTCTGACTCTACGGAAACGGCCTATCTTCTTGTATTAATGTGTGTTTTTCTAGTCTAAACGACTGTGTCATGTCCCAGGAAACTGCTGATGTTTCGGACATGACGTAAACCTGTAGACTGATTGGAATTCTGGGTAATGTAGTTGCTAACACTGAACTTGGCGCACAGCAGTGCCCGCTATATTGGAATGTGTTCCATCAGATATTAAACCGTCAAAAAAAGCGCTTCATTTAAATAATAAATGTTCCAATAAATTCACTGGGCAACAAATTTTAACTTTTTTTCTGATCCCTGATTAAGAAGTGGTGTTCCTAATAGAGTTTTTGATGTATTGACACATTCAAGTTGCCCTTATATCGTTTTTCCATTACGGCAATTTCCTGGTGGAACCTTTCGCCGTGTTCATCACTGACAGCACCAAGATTTGGAGGGAAGAAGTCCAAGTGTGAGTGTAGAAAATGAATCTTGAGTGACATGTTGCACTTCATGGTTCGGTATGCTTCGAGAAGTTTATCTACCAGATGAATGTAATTTGGAGCTCTGTAATTGCCAAGGAAATTGTCAACAACGTCTTTGAAGGCTTTCCACGCAATTTTTTCTCGTTCAACTAACAGATCTTCAAACCGTTGGTCAGTCATTACATGTCTGATCTGAGGGCCAACAAAAATGCCCTCTTTGA
>JAQQZT010000019.1:210359-221370 GCA_030068275.1 Clarias platycephalus | reverse complement strand
AACCATTCTACAATTTCTAGCTTTTGTCCTAATTTAATCCTTCCCTTTCTACCCTTCTCTTTAGTTTTGTATCTGAGAATTTATTTTACTTCTTGTACAATACTCTTCTTTAAAGGTTCCCTCTTTAAGCCATTGCAGTTCTCCTCATGTCCTGTCATGCCATTTTATCATGCACTTTTTTTTATACTGTATATTTTTCATCTTCTTTATGTTTAACTATAATTGTGTCTGCAGGTGTCGCTGGCTTTGGCCATGCGTTTTTTCTTCTTTTTTTCAGCAGAATAGCTTCCTCATTACACACTTCTGTTTTGATTTATAGTGTGAATTCCTGTGCCTCTTTCCTATAGCTCTCTTACTGTGTACTTTATAGCTGCTACCGATTTATAATAGCTTTTTTTCTCTATATATTTTTAAGCATTAATTTTCTGGTAATATCAGAATCACAGGCGTGACTATTTTGTCAAAGGTCTGAAAGATTATTCTCCCGTCTGGTCCCACAGATATTAACGCGAATTCGCTATTGTTATCAACCACCCACATACAACTCAGCAATACCGGACCTGCCTCTACTCTTTTTAGTCTTTATCTTTTTACTTTCCAACCTCCCGCGCATTCTTCTAAACACAATATATCAAAATCTGGGTATGCTTGCAGCAGTGAAATGAGCGGAGTTAAACAAGGAAGCGGAGTGGGGTCCACTTATTCCTCCAAATTCTATCCTACTATTTATTACTTTTAAACGAATCTCTCTAGGAACTAACCCAATGAAAAAACTCATTTCTCCATTCTGAAATATAATGTAAGTAATAAAGTGTGTGCTGCCGTAAAGATCTAACACATCAGGTATTAATGAGAGCCTAAGTATCCACTCTCCCTAACTCTTTTTCTATAAGTAAATCCTTTCCAGGATTATTCAATAAACATCTATATCTTTCACTCTGATCTGACTCAGAAATTCTAAACTCCCGTTCGCGCTTAGTTAAAACTCCTTCTTCTCTTATCTGCTCATCCCCGTTTATTTCTCTAACTCCACTTATCATCTGATCTCCTCCATTTGTTATATTTAATATTTGTTTTATGTGTAACCTAGGTGCATTTATTATTTTATGCACTATGTTTATTATTATTAGTATTGTGTCGTCGACTACACAACACGTAAAGGTACCTTTTATATCTTACTTAAGCTTATCTTCAATAACTAATATGTTGCTGCGCATATGTACACTACTCCAAAGAAATTATTTTATAGTAACCACTTTTCGTGTCACAGAGGAAGCTTATATCACAGTGAGTTCTATGTCTAACAGCGTGTACCATAACCACACGTATCTTTTAATACTATAATATTACATATATCACTTATATGCTATTATCTTATACACTATTATTTATACTTATTATTAATTATGGCAAGTCAGAAAATCCAAAAAGGGTGTTTTTGGATTCCTCTATCTACTTATTAGGTTATCTCTAATGCCGTATCTCTTATTATCTATACATTATATTTTACACATACACATAAATTCAACAAAAGACTTTACACATAAATATAACACACACACATTTAAAAGACACACATACAAGACGTACCATCGACACACGACACAAGCGCTTTTTTACAAAAATCTAAAGAATTTGAGTACTCAATTTTTAACAATATAACAATTTATCACACAACACAACCTGGGCCCAGAAAACTTCAATAGCACCTGTAGGAATTTTCAAATAGCAATCACCTTTCGTTCCCTAGCGATACCTCATATATATGGGTTCTAGCCCTAGGAAACTTGATTGCAGTACTGCTCCTAGCGATACCTCACACGAGTGGGTTCTAGCCCTAGGACTCGAGATTAAAGCACAACCACCTACAGGACTTTTTCTAAAAAACCTAAAAAAAACACCTGAAAAGCACCTGCCCAGTTCCGCGTCTTAGTAACAGCTCACAAAACAGTGAGTTCTATACTCTGCGTCTTGCTACAGGACTTTTTTTACCACCTGCCACATCTGGGAATTTGCTTACGTTCCCTAGTGATTCGCAGGAATTTTTACCATCTGGGTTCAGCCCCACTTTGTTGGCGATTCCTCGTATACGGGCTCTAGCACTAACACAGTGGCGTTACCTCAAATATCACACAACGTATATAAAAAAATAATAAAGAGAATATATAACAAAGATTACACATAAAAATAATCTCCTAATGCTTCGTTACTTCATCCAGTCTTTTTATATAATAATAAAAATGTAGCAATTAATGTAAATATAGCAATTAATTTATCAATTAAATTTATCTATTTTGGCAACTTTAAAATTATTGTATTCAATATACCTTAGGAGTTACCTCCTCCAGCTGGAAGCACGCACTCCTAACAGACCATGAACATCTAATGCAGAATTCGATAAAACAGGTTTCTGCTTACCTTTGTCTATAATGGCGCCAGTTGATGGTCTGTCAGGTCGCGCTGGTCCCGGTCACCGGAGGAGCCCTCCGTGAAGGCAATCACAGTCGGAGGTCACCAATAAATGTGGTGGATTTTTTATTCTCCCCACACCGAAGTTGCCCTAATTTAAAACATTAACCAAATACTGTAACTTTTAATAAAAGAAATCAAAAAAAGACTCCGGACTCTGTGCAGATCTAGATGAAGTAAGGATAAGTTTTTATTGCAGCAATAAAACCAAAGTGAGCCAGCCTTGAAAATGCCTAGGTTTTGAATCCAGCCATCACCAAGGACAGACTGATCTGACTGAGCCATACATGCCTTTTTATACAGTTTTTTTTCAAGGGGAGGGGCGCTCACCTTATCCCCCCTCTGTACATCTCTTACCAAATTATTAACCCATTACAATCATACTTTCCTCTACATTGTTTCGTTACATCATATACCTCGTCATCTGACTCCATATTGTTCCCATTATAACTTATTTTTATTGCAAATAACTTTCCATTATCATTTCACTTTGTTTATTTTAAAAATATAGGGGTGGCGCTTATTTTTCTTATTATACATTTTGGTTATTTGTCTGTGTTCCTTTAATTTGACATCACAGTTAAGATCACCCCATGAGTCAGCTGACATTAATTACATCATGTCCAGGGACTTTTTCTTATCAGGTGCTTTTGGGTACTCAGTGTACAGAAGATTACATCATATGTTCTAGGGTACACAGTAGCAGACAGGGTATCTCACTGTCTGCTGTCCAAAAGTGAAAGAAATGAGCATTTCCAACACATTCATGCATTTTGACATGTTGTTTAAGAACAACATTTTTGTTAGTCTTTTTCACATTTTGACCCTGAAAAATGAATATAAACTTTTTTTTCATGTTTTACATAATAATCCATTAGTTGTGTGAGAAAACCGCTTTCCTGAGCTCGTACAGCGCTAAGAACGCAGCAAACGCTTTATGTCACTGTCTGCTGTCCAAAAGTGAAAGAAATGAGCTAAGCATCTCAGATCTAAGATGGCGACCTACTAGAGTTCATTTGAGTTCATACTGCACACTGAACATGATGTCCTTGCTACTGTGACATCACATGGTCCTTGACTCAACTCTGTTCTCCTTGCCCCACCTCTATGTTCTTTTTTACTTAGTTTCTTGTTGCATGCCATATTGTTGCATGCACAAATATATTTAATTAAAATATGCTTACACGGGCATCAGGGAGGAATGCATGATCCTTATACTTGATGCTGTGAGGTTTAGCCAGTGCTCAGATCTCTTGGCAGATCAGCTTGGTACGTCTACAAGACCGCCATGGTGTGCAGAGAAGCACCAGCCTGACCTGCTGCCTGAAGTGCTTTTCCCAACAAGGCAGATGAAAGTCTACATAGCTTGGAGGGAATTGCTGGCTTTTTTTGGGGGGGAAGATGATGTCCCAGGAGAGAGATAGAAGAGATGTTTTTGGGCTATCTGATGCATCATCATATAACCCCGCGCTTCCGCATCAATGATACTCGAATAAATCAAAGTCGATGGCATGAAACACATGATGAATTAGACTTGCTCCAAGAGCGAGTTAACTTGCTGTGGAGGTCGCTAAAGAAATGGAGAGAGCGTCGTTGAGGCTCCGCCCCCTGGCTACTCGACAGAAGTCTGTCGTTTAATTTAGAGCGTTTGGGAAAACTTGCTCCTGCGCTTTTATTACTTCAAGCAGCTCCTCAAACTCTCTGTCATCAATAGACGAGGGTTTTGAGGGAACTACTTCCATTTCTGCAGAAGCAAGGGAGGAGGTCTCTCCTGCGCAATCACGAGAAGCGCCGAGGTGCGCTCGCGAGGCGGACTGGGAAACTTCCCGATCGGGAGAAAGCGCGAGAGATAGGAGGTGAGAGTCCGTCTCGTGCGCCTCTTCCAGAACCGCACGTGAGCTCCCGGAATGCATCGCGGCTCGTGGTTTCTCCTTAAAGAAAGCGAGGCGCACGTGAAGCACCTTTATCGGGAGGATCTCAGTGCTCACACTCTCCTTGAGCCCAAGGAGAGCGTGATCTTCACCCAAACACTGGAAACAAAAAGTATGGAGATCGCCCTCCGATAGGATTATATCGTACGGAGGGACACATCTCGTTTGAAACTCAGCCATCTTATCGGTGAGTCAAACACTCTTTCTTCTTTGTTTAGCTTGCACACATACACGCAAACACAATACGTGCTTGAAGACGAAAAGATCTGAGGAATGTTTCCGGTTCACCCCTATTTATAACCTGCAGGCGCACTTCATCAGATGACGAACTTCCCTATTCATCCATGGCTTCTGATTAGGGTATGTTGTAATCTGCTTCACAGTTGTTACACTGTCAATGGTGGCTTTAATGTGATCCAGAACAGATGAAGTACAGATTAATGTCCGTGTGAGAGTCAGAAGTAGCTTGAGAGGCAAACCTACTCCAGTCCATATGATACAATCGGTCCTGAAGTGTAGTGTCTGTCTCTTCAGTCCACACTCTGATAGATGTAACTGAGGGCTCCACACGTTTAATGAGCGAAGTGTATTTTGGGAGTAAGAACAATGAAAGGTCATCAGACTGTCCCAGGTGCGGGAGGGTTAAAGCTCTGTATGCCTCAGCTATGTTTGTATAGACATGATCCAGAGTTTTGCTTCCTCTTGTATGACAGTCCACATTTTTAAAAAATTTGGGGAGTACTGTTCTCAAGTTAGAGTGATTAAAATCTCCCGCAACAATGAAAGCAGTTTCAGGATAAACAGTCTGTTGTTTGCTAATAGCTTCATGCATTCTTAGCATTAGCATCCGGTGGTATGTATGCAGCAGTTATAACTATAGTAGTAAACTCCCTCGGTAGATAGAAGGGTCTACCTTTAATCTTTAAAAATTCCACGTCAGCAGAACAATGACTAACGACAGTGCAGTTAGTACACCAGGCTTTGTTTGACGTAAATACATAAACCTCCACCTTTGGTCTTCCCGGAGTCTTCAGTTGCCCTGTCCACTCGTAGGATGAAGCGTCCTGCTAGTTCGGTTGCGCTATCAGGAATGTCGCTGCTTAGCCGTGTTTCTGTAAATATTAAAATGTTGCAGTCCGTTAATTCGTCTATCTTATTCACCAGAGACTGCACATTAGCAAGGAAAATGCTGGGTAAGGAAAGCCGGTGTGGTGTTAGCCTTAGCGTAGCACGGAGCCCTCCTCGCTTCCCCCGCCGTTGTTTACGGTCTCTTCCGTCTGGCCGTGGATATCCCGTAGCCTCTGATGGCTTGTAGATCTCAAGAGGAATGAGACGAAAGTCGACTATGCCACTGTTTGTTTACATTTACATTTAGGCATTTGGCAGACGCTCTTATCCAGAGCGACTTACAAAAAGTGCTTTAAAGTTTACCTCACTAGATACATACTAAGTTTTTGTTTCTTGTAATCTGATGTCTAAAAGTTCCTGTCTACTATATGAAGTTAGACAGAGAGCGTTTTGCATAAATAAACTGATTATGACCAGGTAAATAACTACTAAACTGCAGTTTCTGGAAAGACGCTGAGCCTCACATTGTGCATGTGCCGCCGTCTTGGTTTTGACTTGGTTTTGATAAAAGTCACATTAATCTATTTAATCAGATTAATCAGAACCGCTAACCAGAGTCTTTATAGATTTTTGCTTTCACTTTTTTTAAGTAAATGTAAGAGTTTATACTTTAACTTGCATGTACTCAACTCACAACTCAACTTTATTTGTATAGGACTTTAACAACAAGATTCACCCAAGGTGCTTTACATAAACAATAAAATAATAAAAAAATGTCAGAACTAACCTCAGGTGACCAGAAGTCGTAGCTTAGCGGTTAGCCCTTTGTTGGCAGGATAATCACGTTTTTTAATCTAAGAACTCTCACAAAAGAGGAGCAAGGGAAAGACACAATCTAACCCACGTCCTATAAATACACACTCAATCAGAAAGCAAAGCCAAAAAGGTGAGTACTCACAGTTTGACGAACGATTCCGACAGGGCATTTGGTGAACTCAATGACTGAGCGTTGTACTGTGGTTTGTTTACTCCTTTTATACTTCCTGGTTCATGACCGCATTACTTCCGGGTCCTAGTGCCGGTCACGTAACCGAGTGTGCATGACAAAAAATACTTAATTAAAATAACATCACACACATATCTAATCAAACAAAATATATAAAATCAACATCTCATGTTGGTTTAAACGCCAGAGAAAACCTGTGAGTTTTAAAAATGGACTTAAACACCCTCAATGATGTGGCCTCACGAATGGTCAATGCTAGGTCATTCCACAATTTGGGTGCCACTACAGAGAACGCCTGATCAACCCTAATCTTGCATTTGGTTTTAGGAACAGTCAGCAAAAGTTTATCTGATGATCTGAGAGACTGGGGTGGGGCATAGGGCTGAAGCAAATGTGAGAGGTAGGGCGGGGCAAGGACATGTAAACATTTAAACGTGACCAAAAGAATTTTAATATTCGGTACTCTACCGGAAGCCAAAGAAGGGAAGCCAGAACTGGAGAGATATGTTCTCTTTTCGCGTAGACGTTAAGAGTCGAGCAGCAGAGTTTTGGATCAGCTGTAGTCAATGTAATGCTGCCTTGGAAACCCCTAAATACAAAGCATTACAGTAATCGATGCGAGTAGTGATAAAGGCGTGGATGGCTATTTCAAAATGCTTAAAGGACAAAACAGGTTTAAGTTTTGCCAATTGTCTTAGTTGAAAGAAACTGGACCGAACCACAGCACTGATCTGTTTATCAAATTTAAGGCCATGGTCAAAAGTAACACCCAAATTTGATGCTGTGGGTTTAACATACTGCTCCAAGGCTCCTAAATCCAGAGGTGGAACTCTACCCCTGGCACCAGGACCAAATATCAAAACCTCTTTATCATTAAAATAAATAAAAAAATTGGGCTAACCATGTCTTTATGTCAACTAGACATGTTAACAGAGGCTTGACAGAGTAACCTTCCTTCTGTTTTAACAGGAGATAAATCTGATCATCTGCATAGCAGTGCTCCTTAGCAAATTAAAGACTTCTCAATGAAAGTGGTTTTCTTAAGGCTACACAGCAGTAGCCAGGCCTTTGAGTTCTTGTTAATTTGTGTTTAAATGCTCACAATTATTTTTTTCCTTCTTATAAACGATTACATTTCACTAAAAGTTTAAGTTATGTCCATCACGCTCCTTCAGGATGTTTTCCTGACCACATTTCTTCCTAGAAGCTGTCACTCTACTTAACTACATTTTTGTAGTTTCAGCAATCATCTTAGTCATTTTCCTTGCTTGACAAAGGTGAGTAAAAAAGAATCAGAGTTATTATTCTGCTCTTAATGGTGCAGCAGGTTTAAAGCCAACACAGTTTATATGTATGAAGTAAAAAGCCAGGAAGAGGTATTTTAGCATTATTTATGGCAGAATTAAAATAATTTACTAATTTGTGCTTTTGCAAGCTCTGCTGCAGACTCCTGCTGTGGACAAGTAAAACTAAAACAGAAGTCTATTTGAATAATTCATAAAGAAATTTTTAGTGCTAGGATTTACATTATTAAATCCCATCTGCTCTAGGACATTCTGGATTTTCAGTCCTGTGCTGATGAACCTGCGCTCCAGGTGGCTGTCACCTGGCCATATTAATATTCATATTTTATCCACTCCTGAGCATATGCCTCAGCTCATGCTGTCAGTAGATCTGATTCCTGACCATCTGCCATCATTTACTCGCCATTAAAATGCAACTCCTGGAGGACTTTTAGGTGGAAATACCTTCTAAGAGCAGACAAAGGTGAGCAACATTATCTCCTGGATCTCAAGGGAGAAACTGGGTCCATAGATAATGAAAGAAGAACTAATGCTCATATGTGAGAGGAAGAATCTTTTGTTTATGATGAGTCTGGCTTCATGTAGACACACCACCACACTCTAGATCTTCTGTCAAACTGCAATACTCCAAACTCTAAGCCCTAGAATTTTTACAGGGACTGTTCCTCATACTCAGCCTCAGTTTCCACAGCTATTTAGATGTATTTTATGAGCTTTAGACTCAAATGATTAAAAAGTCACCTGCACGCTGCTGCCAGATCTGTCCCAAGTACAGAAGATGCAAACAAGACTGTGCTTTTCAACAAGATCTAGTTCACTGGCTTTAAACACAACCTCAGTAATTGGTAGAAAATACTGAGAAACTCTTGTAAATTTAAGAAGAAGGAAAAAAAAATTGCAGAGAACAAATTTAAAAATGAAGAAATGAAAGACTAATATGATAATACTGTATATAAAAGTGAAAATTCGGGGCAGTGGTGACTCAGAGGGCTAAGGCACTGAGTTACCGACCGGAAGATCGGCGGTTTGATCCCCAGCTCCACCAGGTTGCCACTGTTGGGCCCTTGAGCAAGGCCCTTAACCCTATCTGCTCCAGGGGCGCTGTATCATGGCTGACACTGCGCTCTGACCCCAGTTACGCTGGGATATGCGAAGAAGGAATTTCACTGTGCTGTAATGTATATGTGACAAATAAGGCTTAACTTAAAATTGTAAACATTAAGATAAATCCAATAGGAGTCTGTTATTAATATTTTCTGTTATGTCTTTATTTGAATCCAATGTTTTCTCATGGAGTCTCTTTTCTTTCTTTTGCTCCATGTTTTCTCTTTAGTTCTTTTTTTCTTTCCTCCTTGAGTCATTTTATAAGAGGATACTTTTTATCTTTACTCCACTGAAAAGTCCAGGCAATATCTTTACTTTTACTTGACAACATTGCTACATGGCTTAACCAGAGTGATGTGTAGAATTTGAAGCAGGAAGTTTGCCATCTGCTGACTATTATGCATAATTGCATGAATGCCTTTCCTGTGAGACACACCTAGTAACGTAATATCAGAAATCAGAAGCGAAGCTGGTTGCAGACAGCAAGGAAAAACAGCACATTTGAGAGAGAGAGAGAGAGAGAGAGAGAGAGATTTATGAAACAGTGTAACGTGAGCTAATACAAGCCCACATTGCAGATGAGTACGCCTTTACTTTTCTCAAGTTCACATGTAAAAGAAGGACTTCTACCTTTACCTGAATAATATTTGCCCTGGGGAATCTCTATGTCTACTCAAATATAGGACTTGTGTATTTCACTCACATCAGATCAAACACTTCCTCAGCAGAGTACTGTGTAAAACATCCTGAAGCATAAAGAAGTGTGTCATTAGCATAAAAATGCAAATTAACCTCTGAAACATTATCATTAACATTGTTAACACTATATACAGAGAAAATAACAGGTGGCGACACTGAACCCTGTGGACTCGCGGAAGCTGTGGAGCTTTTTTGCAGCAGTACCTTGTTAGTTTGTTCATTTAAAGGTTCTGTTTGGTTTCTCATCAGCAAAGCATTATAGGAAGGAGTAAGGAAGTCATAATTTTCATTGCGTTTCTAGTTCATGACACAGGCAGAAAAGAAGTCTGAAAATAATCAACCGAAATGAGGGAGAGTGTGATTGTGAGGAATAAAAAAAGTGATATCACAGGAGTTGTTTATTCTATCAAGCAAAATATTGAGTGAAACCACAAGAAGATGGACAGATAATTTTGTGAGCGTCAGTGTCATCAAAATTGAGAATTTCCTTTCTTCCACTCTCTATCTATTTGTGTGTGTGTGTGTGCGCGCATGTGTGTGTGTGTGCGCGCATGTGTGTGTGTGTGCGCGCATGTGTGTGTGTGAAGTTTCTCTGGTGAAACGAGCAGGAAGCCTAAATGCTGGAAATAATTGAAGCTGCCATGCCTGTGAGAGATAGGCTGCCATATTGGCTCAGTATGCCCAAATAAACACCATCCAGAGGAATCAAGCGTAATTTATTAATGCACAGTCACTCTTTATTTCAGTCCAAGCAGAAACCAGACACCACGCTGAGCCAAGGACTCAAACTGTGCCAGGAATCACTGATTCAAATCCAAAAAGCCAATTATACATCCAGAATGCTAACTTTATATTGACAATAACTTTATACTGAACACACAACATTCCAGTCTCCAAATGTGAATTGAGATTTTTTTTATTTTATTTAAACATTAGAATCAGTAATTTTCTATTTCATTAAAGATATTAAATATGTGAGGACTATTTCATAAACAGTACTAAACAGACCAGACACTCACACATATATTCAAGAAAATAGACATTTAACTAGGACCATTTATAAATAACAGGAAGAAAGAAAAAAGATTGGATAAAAAGAGACACTAGTAAAAGTAACCAAAAGATGAATAATTGAAAATATGTACAGTGCTGTGAAAAAGTACTGTATATATTTTAACTTTTTTGCATATTTAAGACTAAGATTAGGATTCAGGTTTTGTCACTTGTACTTTACAGTGTAGCGCAGCCACATAAAAGGGGCAGTTTAAATAGCAGGGGAAGGGATGAAGAGCTAATGTTGCTCACCTGCGCCAGCAAACATACCCCTAGACGGTTATTTTTGTCCCCATGACGACGGTGGTTTGGTTCCGGGGTTATGCTCTCGCGCGCATGCGCAGTCGTGCCGCGAGGGAACCCCGATGACCTATCAG
>JAQQZT010000019.1:131144-141330 GCA_030068275.1 Clarias platycephalus | reverse complement strand
AAGTGCAGGTTAATTTGTTTTATTTTTACTTTATATTTTGTGTTAATTATTTTTATGTATTTATTTATTTGGGCTGTAGAATGAATAATTTGAGTTTCCAAAACGAGTGTTTTGGAATACGAGCCCACTTCCGGAACGAATTATGCTCGTAATCCGAGGTTCCACTGTATATGATTATAGCTTTATTAGTCTTCCTCAATCTTACTTTATTTCTCACTCTTTATTTCTCTACACAGGTGTTCTCACTCAGGACAGTAGATGGGGTGTGAATTATACAGATAAAAGGATCTGTGCTGTGAGAGGATCCAGTGTCTCTATTCCCTGTAGTTATTATTATCCAACATCAAACATTCAGGTGACACAAAAGTTTTGGTGCTCAATGAACTCAAACACAGATTTGTGTCATGTCCCTCCATATGTTTATGACAGCTCATCAAACATCAAGTCAGACTTTGAGTACGTTGGAGACGACAAATCAAACTGCACTTTGTTAATCCACAATGTACAGTACAATCATTCTGGAGAGTACAGATTCAGATTTATAACTGATGCACCCAATGGCAGATGGACAGGTGAACCTGGAGTGACTCTACAAGTTACAGGTAATTTTTTTTTTTTTTTTTTTAATAAAAAGACCAAAATTATAAATTATTAGCATAATTTTCTTTCCTCACCTATAGAAATATCATCCACTCACTCTTCCATTCACTCATCAACTATACCGCTTTAACCTGTGTACAGGGTTGTGAGGGATCTGCAGTATGTCCAAGGAGACTTACTGTAGGGCATGAGGTGTAGTACACCATGGATGGGGTGCCAATCTATCCTAGGGCACACACATACTGTACACATACTCACATGTTCATTCATACACTACAAGCAATTTGGGAATGGCAATTATTAAATTTTAATTATTTATTCAATACCACATGTTTATCTGTGTGAGAAATCCTGATTGAGTGACGTGGAGTCTTTCCTGCTCTCTGAAAAAGATTTAAAGGTGTCACTAATCAGGCTCAGTGGAAACGGAACCCTTAAACAAGGAGACTCGTTAAATCTGACGTGTGATGTGAACTGCACACACAGTTCCTCACAGTTTGTGTGGTCTAAGAACAACGATCAGTATAAATCCATAAGGACTGAGGTCGAGGGTGGGTCCGTCTGCTCACAACACTCCGTAATGTCTCGAGTGATTACTGAATGAAATAAAGTGACGTGTATTCAGTTAAATATTCACACATTAAAAACTTTTTTTTTTTTTTTTTTTACAATCCAGAAAAATCTAACAATCTGGAAGACCCTCAAAATCCTGAAAATCCTAACGATCTTGAGAATCGTTTGTCAATCTGGATGATTGTTGGTGTGACAGCTGGAGTGATTGTCATCGTTTCAGTTATTTTAGGAGCTGTGATTTATATCTATATCAGGAGGTAAAACCTAAAGCTTAAAGAATAGGATTTTGACATGTCACAAATTGCAATGCTGTCATCATCAGTTCACAGTAATTAACGTGCAGTTTGTGCCTCAGAAACAGGTCTCTGCGTGAGAGCAGGAGTGTCTACACAGTACAGCAGAAGGAGGACGATTCTCAGATCTATGCTAATGTCCAGCAGATGGATGACAATTCTAACATCTATGCTAATGTATAACATTGACCTTGTTTGTTGCTCAGGAGTTGCACTTCTTGGCTTTGCTGTATCTGATTTAGGTCCAGTATATCTGATCATAAATCAGTCGTTTTCAGTGTTGATGTCTCATTATCCAAATATTCAGTCTTGTCTAGTCTTCTCTAAAAACAATAATCAACAATGTCTCACACAGTGACTACAACTCCAAACTAGGAAACCTCTTGTGCACCTTTTCTATGTGTAAGATTTCTTTAGATGTGTGTGTTCAGAGTAATAGACCCTTTGGTGCATGGCGTCAGTTTTGATATCAACTGTTTGCTCAAAATTTTTAATGAAAAGTTTATTTCATGCATTAAAGCCAGTTGTTCAGGTGCATTTAATTTTTTTTTTTTTTTTTACCAGCATTTCATTAATTTCATTATGTTTCTTCATGACATTGATAAAAGAATCATCATTATTTGTATAAGAGGAATCATTTTCAGTTTGGTGTGAATTAAAAATGCTCTTTTTCTTAAATTTAGCCCAAGATTTATAAGCAATTGAAATTTAACAGCTTATGTTTATACCAGTCATTATGGTTGTGTTCTTTTTTCACATTAGGAAATAAAGATTTAACAGTGACTTGTAAGTTTTTTTTTAATTCATCCAAATTCTTGTTAAAAAAATTACCTCGTCACACAAATGAAGAAGTTAAACCAAATAAAACTTTGCCCGTAATTTTATTTTTATAATTTTTCCAGACTTTCTCCCTAATTTAGTAGTAGCCAACTCCCACCCATCATTAGGGCACTCAAAGCTACAACTACAAATCAAGGGAAGGCCAAAGACTATCACATGTTTCCTTCAAATCATCACCCATCACACTTTCAATATTAAGTAAAATAATATCGCCAACCTCATTGAATTTTTCTTGGTAGGTCTGGTCAGGTTATAAAAACTATGCATTTCTATTATTTGGACATTCTATAGATTCCATAGTACATCATGTGATGTGTTTGAAATGTAATGTCCTTATTAACAGTTTACTTACCCTATGTGTTGTTCAGTTCACTGAAACCCTGCTTGATTTGGAGTTAATACATAAACCTTGGGATCTGAGAAAACTCCAAAAAAGGAGGTGATGCTGCAATTAAAAGAAAACAGTGAGCACAGAAGTACACTGCAGAGTAATAATGGATGTGTTTTATCAGATACATAAATTAGTCATCGCACATCACTCTGCTTTTCATATTTTAACTTAGACATAAAATTTGAATTTTTACAGTCTACGTACATTTCTGGTTTATCATACTGTATTGAATAGAGTTTAAGCAGCTTCAAGGATGATAGTGACTCAATTATACAGAAGGATTGTGCCATTTTGAGAAGTTCCATTTGCTGACCTGGCTGAAAATACACTTAACATGTGTGTGTAAAACAGTCAAGCTTAATTCACCCTACATTGTGGAAAAAGCTGCTGAGTAGACAGAGCTTCTGCAATGTCTGCACTGAATTCCATGGGAAAAAAAATAAAATTGGATTGCGCAAACCTTGGATTGTGATTTCCTCATAAGAAATAATGGAAACTCAGACGATTTGTTCCACAACCCAAAAATATTCATAGAAACATAATTAATACAAAATATAAAAGTAAAAATAAAACAAATTAACCTGCACTTTACCTTCTGAAAAGGATCGTAGCTGTTATGATTGGGACCAGAGAGCGGAGAGGAGGAGGAAGGGGGGGTCTACCGTAAACTCTCACTCCCACTAGCGTGGGCAGACATACATACAAACATAAAATAAAAATTGCTTTACGTGCATTTAGTATATTAAATTCCATTGGGTGAGTTTAGCAAATTACCCAAATTAACTGACTGATTGTTGAGTACAGCCCATAACATGCAATGTGACGTAATGGGGGGATCCCCTGTGATGAGAGAGGAGGCGGGTCAATGACGTTGGGGAAACTCCATGACCTCAAGTAGAGCATGAGAGGAGATCTCCCAAAGAGCATGAGTCTTTGAATAAGGCAGCTTGTGCGCAATCGCAGCACCTGATGTTTGGAGAGTGAATCCGGCAAAGAATGAATGCATGAGCATGCCGGCGAAACACTCTTGTCCAGCGAGAAAAAACAAATCTGGAAGCGCACACCGAAATGAAAGTCCGTAATGCAGGCAAGGTCCAAGCACCGATGATGATCCAGGGAGCAAGGCACGAGAGAAAATCCAAGAAGACAGACAGAGTAGAGGTAGAAATAACTGGGAAAATCGTGAATGACAGATCAGGAGGCACGCAAGCAAGATACTTTGGCATTGAATGAAGTTCTAAGCGTCCTTTTAAAGGCGGATGGTTTGCTGATAGGATACACGGCGGTAATCAGTTGATATCATGACCTGGATATAATTGGCTGACTGGGCTGGCTTATGACACATTTCTGCAAAAAGTTTATCACCATTGTAAGTGAACAAACTTTACTCCTGAGAGTCTGCAGAGAAGTAATAATGTGCAAATCACAATCATGTTAGTGAGCAGATCAACACCAAAACAATGCATCCATTTACTTGTTCCTGCTGTCACAAACATCTTGGCTCATAAGAAAAATCAAAGAGCTTCTCCACTCGGCTATGCTTAGCACGTTCTGCTTAGCACAGATTAAACATGTTCTTTCCATGCTAACCTTGCTAGCCTGTGTCTATTCATGCTAACTACTGTGTAATTTTAGCCGGGAGAGACGCACAGCCTACCTCGGGAAGTGGCATTAATGGAGATGGTGTCTAAGACTCCTTGCTGGAAGAATGTGGCGGAAGCTGTTGCATTGGTTTGAAACATTCACTTTGTCCATCAAGGTGATGGAGCGACCCTACCCCTGCATAGACCTTTATGGTTTCACTTCTACATATTTTTGGGGGGAGAATTGCCTGAACCAGTGGCTCGAAAGTGTCACGGCACACCAGGTCACGCCCACGTCTCAAGTAAGGTCATGATCATCCACACACTCCTGCTCCACGATCCATCCCGCTCTTTGATTTTCACCACCTCATTCACCGCTCCAAACACACCAGTTCTCAATTCCTGATCATCACAGCTCTCTATCTTCCGGATCTCAACCACTCTGTATTTACACTACCTCGTATTTGTCTCATGCTACGGATCCTTTGACTTCACGGACTTACTGTTGCCCCTCGACCACAAGCTACCATTTCGGATCTAGCATTCTGCCCGATTCTTCTGCCTTGCTTCGTGGGATTGTCACCGCCTGCAAACAGCGTGTTCACTTTCTACTCGTGCCGGCTCGGCTATGACACTTCGGCATTCCCGCCACGGAGCTCATTGACTCAAAGCGCTGTACTCACTCTCTACAAATGCCAGCTCTACTCTTCTGCATTCTGCTCTTCTGCATTTATTCTTATGCAGCTCATTCAGTGAAACAGTAAACACTCACTCTGGACTTGGAT
Source organism: Clarias platycephalus (assembly GCA_030068275.1). Lineage (NCBI taxonomy): Eukaryota > Metazoa > Chordata > Actinopteri > Siluriformes > Clariidae > Clarias > Clarias platycephalus. The sequence goes on along the minus strand of JAQQZT010000019.1, from coordinate 136,265 downwards.
CCTTCACACTCACACACTCCTGTGACAGTAAGATCATACAGGTGGTTCAAGCTGCTCTTTACTCCTGTGATCGTGGAGTTCTTCCCGTGACATCAGTCCCTCAAATATTAAGATTAATGCAGACATGCTGGAGATAAAGCTAATTGATTTCAGCGATGCCATTTTGCTCAAAGATGAACACTATACAGAAGTTGCAGGTCAGTTTTTTAACGATTTACAACCATAGATGAAGTGAAAAATACTTTGATGATGGTTTCTGCTTTAAAAAAATTTTTTTCATTCAGGCCTTTGTGCGTACTTTCCTCCAGAGTGATTTCTCCAGAGAGAGTATTATGGCGTTCCTGCTACTGTTTGAAGTCTGGGTGTCCTCCTATTTCTGTGGAGAATTCCACTTTAGCAGTGATGAGGAGATTGTTGAATTGTATCTGGAGCTCCCACCTTGTCAGTCTCATGTTGAGAAAATGCAAATGCATAAATTTTAATGCTTCGTTGTTGTTGTTTGGAAATGTTAAGTTTCTCCTCATATTCTTTCTCATCACTGCACATACAGAGTGCTGCTCTATGATAACGCAGTGCCTGCAACTAGTCCTTGAACATCGGCCAGCTCTCAAGGAAATTCTAAACAGCCAGTTGTTTAAGAAGAAACATGAAGACATGGTACAGGTGAGTCAGAATACAATAGAAATAATTCCACTGAGCCAAGACATTAGCTGTAAGAATTTAAGTAGTGTAGCTTTTCTGAGAGAAAGCTTTGCAGCGGCTCTCGTAATGGCGTGCAAGACATGATTGAGAGAATAATCCGGTCATTTTTTTTAAAAATACAAGGTTTTTCAAAATAAAATATCGTTTAGACAATAAATAAAACGGAAATATTTAATTATTTATTGTGCGGCCCGGTACCATTTGCTCCGCGCCACGGGGGTTGGGGACCACTGCTTTAAAGGCTCCTAGAAAACCAGCTTTTCATCAAAGCTGAGAAATATAAGTTCCACTGCAGCACGGTTTATTTTCTGTCACTGTCACTCAAAGATCTACTGTAAATGGACCCCGCCAAGCTGAAAGCGGTAACTGTCTGACCAGCTCCAATAACTTGTTAGGACCTTTAGCATTTCCTGGGCTTTACTAATTTCTACAGGTGGTTCATTTGTCACTATAGTTATGTAGATGTCCTACTCATCTCCATGACCTCTGTTGAGACCCCATTTTCCTGGTCTGAACAGGCAGCCAGGGTGTTTCTAGAGTTAAAAAGTGATTCACCTTAGCTTTGATTCTTATGCAGCCAGACCCTCTTCTTCAGTTTATGGCCGAGGTGGATGTTCTATTGCAAAGGTCCTCTACAGACAACAAGTTGCACCCATAGTGTTTCTTTTCTGACCAACATTCCCCAGAAGAGAGGAACTACAATGTAGGTGACTGGGAGCTACTGGCAGTAAAACTCGCGTTAAATGAGCAGAGGCATTAGCTTGATGGGACCAAGACTGGCCTGCCACCCTGGTGCGGCATGCACACTAGCCCTAGTCCAGCAATGATTTTGTTGGTCCATCATGAGGGAGGATACTCCAGTTCACGAAGTGGATTGATACCAAGCTAATCTTTAAGCTAATCAGCGCTACTCCCAGGCGCCAGATGAAGAGATCCATGGTGTATGACGACTAAGACGCCCCATTCCTGCAGCTGGATGCTACCTTGGAGCAAATACTTGCTTGGCAACTGGCCTCTCGCCTTTTCAATGCTGCTTCGGGTGACTGGGAGCTAATGTCTTCCCTGTTTCATTCTTAGGAGGAGGAAGTCACTGTCTCTTTTCCGGGACTTGGCCTCACAACTTCCAGACAGGATGTTTACAGTAAATAAACTGCCACTTCCTGTGATATTAGCGAGTCTTAAACCATAATGAGTTCCATGTGTGTAAACATCCCAGGCATTATGATGATAACTAAATGACACTCATCTGCACTGTGGGTGAATGAGGTGTGAAAGCATCATCAGGCCGTTTTCACAGAGCTGTAGATTACAGAATCGTCCTCCTCCTGCTGCTCAGTGTGGACACGCCTGAAATCACACACACACCTGTTTATCACACACACATTCTGCATGTTGGACTGCTTTTACACCACACTTTGTGCTTGTTTCTTTTGGACAGATGTGTAAGTCACTTCCTCCTTGTTCACTGTTTCTTCATCAGGATCTTGAGAAACTTGGTGTAACTTTGACTTTGTCTGTAAAAACACAACACACACATCACCAGTTCTAATGTGCAGCAGTGTGGGGAAAACCAGTAAGACTTTGTTTGTCTTCATCAGCTGATCCCATTTTAGTGTTAAAAGTAAGATAAAGATCATCTAAAAATCATGGTGAGAATCAGCTGATACACTTACAGTAAACATGCCTTTATGTGAAAAGCTCCTACCCGTGTTTTCTCTCCACTTTCCCTCCTGTTTTCTTCTGCAGCTTTAAACTTCCTCCTAACAGAAGCAGGAAAACACACAGTGCACATGGACATGCCCTAGAATACACACTGTGATCTCATACATCTCATTTAAACAGAGTAAGGAACAATACTGTGTGTGTTCAATACTGCAGTAAACTCCACTTCAACTGTTATCAAGTGGAGCTAAAAATCTACAACTGAAACTGAATCCTGAGACTCGATTAAAGTCCAACACAGGTTTCACCAGTTTTTTTTTCCTTAATAAATTAACTAATCACTTAAGAACTGCATTTTGTATTTACACAGACTATTTTTGTGTAACATTAAAATTAGTTTGATGATATGGATAATTTACGTGTGACAAATATGCAAAAAAAACAAACAAACAAAAAAAACAGCACAAGAAAAGAAGCCTGTAGCCTGTCTAGTCCAATTCCACAGAAAAGCCAAATCTGCCGACAATATAACGGCACCAGAACACTCAATGTACTACTGCATGTTGCACACAGGCCCAGCAGGCAAACAGACCAAAGACCATGTCCCGGCCTCTAATTCCCCTAATCCTAATCCAATCAAGCACCATGAGATGCACCAATCAAACAAGTCTGATCTACAGAAACCTATCTCTCCTATTTCATTACTGTACATCAGGGGGGACCGAGACTTCCTGGCCCACAACAGCCCACCACATCACACATACAGTAATACATTGGCTCATTAATGTGCAGACTAATTTTTAACAACGCTTACTAGTATAGAAATATAGCGCAATACAGAAATAAATGCAATTTAAACATATTATTTGAATTATCACTGAAAACAAAGAAACAAAGGAAAGAACATTAAGACAAACAACATATAAACTATAAAGATAATCTTTTAGCTCGTCAGCGGGTATCATCTTGATGCAGTGTAAGATACACCACTCATCAGTGTAAGCTGAAAGTGCAGCAGGGTCAGTGATGATGAACCAGTGCTTATTGATGATGACCAACCCCTCTCCCCTTCTTTAACTGAGTGAAAAGGATGTCAATCAAACTGAACAGGTAAGCTGGAATAGTAATTATTATGGTAGTCAATATTAATTAAAAATAATGTTTTTCAGCATTATTTCGAATTAATATTGACTACCATAATAATTAAAATGAGTAACTTTACTCATTTAAGTTTACTAATGCTGGTTCATCCTCTCTAACCCTGCTGTTGGATCCAGCCTCGCTATTCTTGGCCGTGAGGCTAGAGCTGTCGGAACTTCCCTTCACGCGAAAGGCAGAATCTGTTAGTCTGAAGCATTTTACAGCATCTACCTTTAAAGCTTTGTTTCTTATTTTCGCATAACTTTTCAGCTCCGCCTTTTTTCCTCCTTTTCATCCATGGAAATTATTATTAATTATTTGCTCAGAGAAATTTGCTGTATCGAAAAATGATAAATATCACCTCCCTATGGGTCGGTGTGTTTAAGGTGTGTTTCAGGACATGTATGGAATAGACCATACTAATTAATAGGGAGGGAGGGCGATACATTCGCGTGCACACAAACACACGCTCTTTGTCGGTGGCGACAATCATCCATCTACGTACAAAACATTGATGCAATATTATGGTTTCCGTCATTTTTTTAATATATTTGTGTATAGTCCGCCACTGCTGTATAATACAGAACAACATTGTATTATGACATGGAACAATATTGTCATGTGCTTATGAAACTCCACTCCACTCCACAAATCTTTAATCAAAGTATCAGAGATCATTTTGTACAAAGTCAGTTTCCTCAGTTTCCTAACCTTCCTCCTGACTTGAAAATGGACACCATTCTTGCTCTTAATTCACACAGTAAAAGGTTCATTTCTATCATATACGAATCAATTGGCGCGTTAAATTCTTACTCCACTGAATCACTGAAGAATGCATGGGAGCAGGAACTTGGGGTTTCTATGAGCGAAACAGAATGGGATCATGCACTCGATCTAATAAACTCTTCCTCAATATGTGCACGACATAGAGGTTCTTCTACACTACACTAACGCCAGATTAGCCAAAATATACCAGGACCGAAATGACACTTGCAATAGGTGCGGACAGTCTCCGGCAAATCACACGCATATGTTCTGGTCCTGTCCAAGATTGACAGAGTTCTGGTCTAAAATATTTTATACTTTCGAAAAATCCTTTGGACGGTCAATCTCTCCAAACCCTTTAACAGCTCTATTCGGAATTCCTCTTGAACCAAATTTATCTTCGACAACTCAAGTCGTTGTTGCTTTCACCACACTTTTGGCCAGGAGGCTTATTCTCCTCAAGTGGAAACATGCTTCCCCTCCTTCTTATGGGAGATGGATAAAATTAATTATTTTATGATTAAAACTGGAAAAAATCTGATTTTCTTTAAAAGGGTCTTTAAAAACCTTTTATAAAACATGAGAACCAATGTTAAACTATATTGATACTATTGATCTATTACATGAAGATGCAGTAGAGGATTTATTTTTACTATGTTTACTATGTTGTATCTTTTGTTAAATGCTAATAAATATTGGAAAGAAAAAAGTATCAGAGATCAAAGTAAAACATTCACTAATATTATATATTGTAATGTGTGTGTGTGTGTGTGTAAGTGTATAATCCAGTAACTGAGTGTACACACTGCAACATCAATCAGCACACAGTTAAAACTCTGAACAATAATTCTG
>JAQQZT010000019.1:81683-92632 GCA_030068275.1 Clarias platycephalus | reverse complement strand
ATAAATGCTCTTTAAAACTTTCCTGGTCATGTAACCCAAAAATACTTTGTACATACCCTGTCTACAAAAATAAATAAAAATAAAAAGGGTCAAGTTATTGTCCTGTATCAAGAAAATAAAACATTCAAATGATTAGAATTGGGTTAAGAACTGTCCAACACATATAGTTATGTAAACCTGGGAGGATAAAATTTAATCATCTTCATTTTCACAGAAGAAATGTGGAAAAACCAAAATCATAAACGAGTGTGATCAGAGATCACTTAAATTACTGTTATTTTCTCTAAAAAAGCATAATTTTTCTCATTTGGAAATACTGTAAAGGGAAAAAAGGAAATATAAAATGGTTTTAACAGTGTGTGCTAAAAAAGGGGAAGTTTTTATAGCACATTTTCATTACACGCAACAGACAAAAAGTGGTTTGAGTAACAGGAGCCTGTGTCCATGGAGCGCTTCATGTCTGTACATGCCTTGTGTCATACTATGATCTTAACAGTGCTCTTCAGCTATTTAAAACATTTTATTGAGTACTAATGTTGTGTTTAATTTTTAATTCATTTTCATGTTTTGATTTGACAAAGCTGAAACTTACACAGTATTTATTACTAAATAATCATTAGAAATCTTTCATCAGAATGAAATCAAACAGTTTGTAATATTATACAGTATAGTGTGTGTGTGTGTGTGTGTGTGTGTGTGTGTGTGTGTGTGTGTGTGTGTGTGTGTAAGTGTATAATCCAGTAACTGAGCGTACACACTGCAACATCAATCAGCACACAGTTAAAACTCTGAACAATAATTCTGTGTAAGAGTGAGATGATGTTTCATACCGGACAGCGTGAGCAGAATCAGAGCCAAGTGCAGCATCTTCATCTCTTCTTCAGTAAGAACTTCACACACTCAGTGTTGGGTCTGTGTGTGTGTATGTTGAGCTCACTGACCTGGTCAAGATAAATGAGAACTAAAAGCTGTTTGGGGAAAACAGAAGGGTTTTAACACCACAAGAGTGTCAAGTGTTATAACAGGAAGATGCCCAGGAGCCTCATGCAATATTGTCTCCCTCAGACAAAGACATCGCCGTCCAAGGCATTTACAGCATTTACTTCTAATTCAGATGCACAAAGAATGTTGTTTTTCTAGTAGTGTTTTCTACTGTTTTCAAAATACTAATCTAAATAATGTTTGAATAATAATCATATAATAATAATAATGGGATTATTAAACTAATTTAATTTATTAAACATCCATAGTTGTTATTTTATGATATAATTATTACAAATAGCAGAAAGTTATAAAAAGTATTTTTTAACAGTATTCTAAATACATAATTTATACCTAATACTTAACTATATTCTTCATAAGAAGTAAACATATTTCTGTGTCAAGTTTGAAGGAAGTTCACATGAGCTCGGTTATATTGAGATATAATGAGCTTCAGTGAAAAACATAAACACCATTTGCAGACTTAGACTCAATCTGGCAAACTATGTTCCACTGCATAAATTATATATAATAATGCTCACATATAAATTATATCTGTTTCCCATACATGTAATACATGTAAATATAGTCATGGGTTAAAGAAGCCTTCCTATCTGAGGCAACTTTGCTGTGGGTTGCCTGATAGTGACTCATGAATAGGTTGCCAGATAATGTTTTAACCCCGTACACTCAGATAAAAACACAGGTCAAAATTACATCAGTCAAATTACATCAGTAGTAAAACTCATACTGTAGCTTTAATTATGGATACACACACTTTGCTTGGAAATAAAATTGCACTATATTATTATTATTAGTAGTAGTAGTAGTAGTAGTAGTAGTAGTAGTAATAATAATAATAATAATAATAATAATAATATTATTATTATTATTATTATTATTATTATTATTATTAACTAATGTTAAAGGATTGAGGTCAGTATGTACCTCAGAAGTTTAATTTGATAATTGCATATTGAATATTTTATTTGGAAATTGTATTAACTTATTGAACATCTTAATGTTCTTAATGTTGTGTTAGTCTAAAACAATGTTAATTCATTCATTCATCTTCCATAGCACTTATCCTGTACACATGGACACGGGGGCCGTGGAGTCTATCTCAGGAGGCACAAGGCAGGGAACAACCTGGATGGGTGCCAATCCATCACAGAGTGAGGTAAATTAAATTAAATTATTAAATTAAGTTCACTTTTATTTATATAGCGCTTTTAACAATGGTCATTGTCTCAAAGCAGCTTCACAAAATGAACAGTTATAATTTGACTTTCACAATACATACTGTATAACTGAACTGTGCGTTTTGTGATCCGTCCTTAGATGCTTGCTGTTATCAGGATGTAATAATATACATATTTTAACTGCACAGTTATCCTTGATCCAATTAGCTCCCACAACTTTGTTTGAGAAAGATAACAATCAAAGCATGAGTTTTCTCTATTTTTCATAAAAATATTGATACTACATAGCAAACCTAAATTACCGTGAATACAGCTCCAGGCTGATTTATCCATTGTGCCAAAACAGTAGGGGGCGGAGTTATAGCAGGAATTAAACAAGCTTATAGACCAATTGGAGGATGTGTTGTCCATGGAACCGGGGCTCACCCACTTTGTGTGGTATGAAATTAAAACCACACCAGATGTGATCGTCAATCTGCGTCCCTACCAAGACCCAGAAGCCTGCCGTCATGCCATAGAGGCCAAAATGGCCCAAATACTGGCATCATAAAAGCTTCCAATAGAACATAGTCCAGCACCAACATCATTGCTCACAATGCTTTCAGGATCTGAACCAGGTTTCAACTACAGTTTCCCAGTTCAGTGAATAAAAGAACACTTGTTTATGTCTTGCTTGCCTGACTGAGTTAGCTTCACAAACCAATAAAGTGTAAGCAAAGTGTAAGCAGGATTACTATAAATATCTGTATTCGTATTATTTAGGATATGTTAAAATAATTTTTCATATTTATTTTGTACATGATTTGCATTATATATACAGTATATACTCCAATGATATCTCATTGTTATTTATACTCTGTTATTTATAACAGTGACAATGAAGTTAATTGAATTGAATTGAATTGAACTTCACACACTTAGTGTTTTGTCTGTCAGTGTGAGTACTGAGTTCACTGACTTGCTAATGATAAATCAGAACTAAAAGCACTTTCTGGATGAAAAGAATATAAAAGACTTACTACTGACACTGTAATGGCAAGCACATCCACAACAGACACAAGGTTTCTTTTTATTGATGCTAATGATGAAAAATTAGAATCAAATACATCGCCATTGCATTTTGATGACCATGCCCTGCTGCAAAAACAAAACACATCAGTTTCAGTTGATGAGGAGATCCAAACCTTATCTCCCACATAACAATGATGTCCTGGATGACACTCTTCCAATGGAGACTATTATAGTACAACCTCCATCAATAGGACTTCATCATGAAAATGAGGTTGTTAAACTAAGACTTCGATGAGGAAACATATATTTTATGAACTGAAAGCTGGATTTAAGGATGAGCAGATAACAGTTGATGACATGCTGCTGGAGATTGAGATGGTCCTTCCAAATGGCAATGCTGAAAAGGGAGAGGACAATGGTGGGGTCTTACGTGATGCCTTGAGTGAGTACTGGGAAACATTTATACTAAAATGCACAACTGGGAATGTGCTGAAAGTTCCAATGACCAGGCGTGATATGAAAGACGAGTGGGAGAATGTAGCCAAAGTGATGGTGCTAGGCTACAACATGGCAAAGTACTTGCCCGTGGCTTCGGCTAAGCCCTTTCTTTCTCACTGCCTTCACCAGGAAATCAAGGATGATGAACTGCTTGCTGCATTCCTGGAAACAATTTGAACTGAAGATAAAGAGATTGCAGAGCAGGCAATGAGAGATTTCAAATCCATTTTTGGGAAAGAAGAATGGTTTGAATTCCTTGAGGCACACGACATTAAAAGACATGTCACGGAGGACAATTTGAGGAGAACTCTACATGAAGTTGCACACAAAGAAATGGTACAAGACCTAACCTAGAGTATATAGCAGAATGTTGGAGCAATATTCTGCAGAGTCTCCATCTTCCTCCAGGAGGACTAGATGAAGTGATGACTAGCCTCACTCCCACAATCAGGAAGGTTGTACAGTAGCAATGATGCAACATGAATCTCTCAACAAACAAGAGTGTCAGATTCTGGATTTCTTTAAAAAAAAAATTTATCAGGACCTGTAGTGATGTTCGCCTGAGAAAATGGTTTTCTTTGTATTTTCACACAATCGATATTTGTGTAATTAATAATGAAAGATATTACCATATAAAATGTTCTGGAGAACTGTAATATAATGTACATTTAAAAAATCTCCCTACCTCCTCCGGATTTTCTTCACTTTTTAACCTCACTTTGCATTTATGCCAACCATTTCTTCCTATACAGTATTTTTTGGGAAACCTGCTACACACTGATCAGTCTCCAGGTCCTCTCACCTTCTCTAAATATATTCTGTCTAATCATATACTTGGAGGTAGTGCTCACCTTTTTAAAAGGGGCAAAAGGATGGATGTTATATGAAGCTTTTTGCCATGATTTTGTGGAAACTCCAGGGCCCGTATTTACTAAAGCCTCTCAGGGTAAGAAATCTCTCCTCAGTGGCCAAAAGAGTCACATACTTTTGATTCTGCTTTCAGGTGTAGGAGTTTTCAACATTATTACAACAGGAAATGACATCTATCCCCACGCAAACCTAGAAGGTGTCCCAACTGGTTATTGGTTGTGAGGAAATCGTGTTCCTACATATAGACTGTTTTAAAAAATAGATTCATTTTACTTTTATATATTTTATATATCTGTATTCAATTATTTGACGGTGTACACATATGTTTTTTGAGCCACACTTCATCACTTCATTACCACGGCGTACCCCCTTTTTCACACTCCTTTGGGGTATGTGACACATGGTATTGATGCTTTCACAAATTGCCTCCACTTGCTTTTTATTGTCAGAGGTAAGAGGTGGAATTTTACTTGTATTATTTCTTTACATTTTACTTCCTTCCCTGCAAGCAAAATGCTCTCTTTCTCTCTCCAGTTTCGCTTTCTTTTCGAGGTCATTTTGATCAGATTATGACAGTCTCTGTATTATAGGGCTTTAAACGGTTGTGATTGGAGCAGTCTGATTAGGATGACATTCTGCAGCCGAGTCGCACGTCTATAAGTTTTGTCTGTGTGCATAAAGCTTTCACACAACTGCCACTGATTTCAGCATTTCACATTTTCACTATTTAAACCAACAAACAAGTCAAACTCCAATACCTACAATAACAGGCAGCCTAGTTTGCTGTTCATCAAGAGTGAGGTCACATGCTTTCAAAGTAGGCTGTGAGTTATAGTGGGTGTTGTAGTTTTTAGACGTTTTTGTAGTTTTAAATAATGGAAAAGCTAAATGATGCACAAAACGTATAGATATGTGTCTGCTCCAGGATGTTATCCTAATCAGACAGTTTAGTTTGCAGGGAAGGGAGTAAATTGTAAAGAAATAATTGAAGTTAAATTCTGCCCTACTCTTACCTCTAAAGATAAAAAGTGAGTAGAGACAATTTGTGAAACCCTCAGTGTCACCTGTCAGTTTGTTGCATCTACCCCTGAGGAGTGTGAAACATGTACACTCAAATAATTTAACATGTATATTATATAATTATGGATATATATTATATATTTATAATGATGCCTTGAACGCAATAAATGCAGCTTGTTTTTCTTTGATTTCATATTATATACTGGGAATGTATGAATCTGCGCATGATCTGCAGTGCTGTAAGAACAGAGTTTAATTTTATTACAGTATTTCCGACACTTCCGTCTCTGTCAATGTTTCAAAGCATCTTTGCCTGTTACTAAAAAAAAACAGTAGCAGACACCTGCAGAGACAACATGTTCATTGATGGAGCAGTTACATACAGCAGGTTATTGGTCAAAACAAATCCATTTTTGTCCAAACATATCTTTTATGATATCCATGTCCGCTCATGTCTCTGCCTGATCCAGGGACTGGAATCCTAATTGTTAGATTCATAAATACTATTGGACTAGTTTAAACATTGGTATGTTAGTGCTATTTCACAGTATTTTATTTCTTATCTAAGTAAAGTAAGGTTTACAAATAGTGTTTTTCTTTCCTGAATAATTACATTTGGTGAATTTTATTTGCACATCAATATCTAGATATAATGTTTGATACATTTGATGGAGGGTCTTTTAAATTTAAATTGATGTAGTGCAAAATAAATTTGCATTAACTTGACAGAATGAGATATAATCTGCCAACATATGGTTTATGATGGATTAGGATTATTTTACATTCTCAAACTGTGACTGAGATCTGTTCATTAGCTCTTTTTATGTTCATCATTTAAAAAAAAAAAAAAAATGGTTTTCTACTGATGTTACCTTTCAGCTCAAACGATAATATACAGTAATAACACTTTACTTGAACAAGGACAGTTCAAGTATTATATAATAATATATTATATTTATTTTGTTATAGGTTATGTTTTATATTAAATTTCTTAAATAAAGTGTTTTGTACTGCTTACAAAACAAACTTAATTCTAATAATTTTAATGTTGCTCATCAAAGCATAGCACTTGTGAAACATTGTAAAAAAAAAAAAAAAAAAAGAATTTTTAGAAACCAAAACCACATTTTTTGTTGCCAGGATGTGTTGCAATATATTAGAGATAAAAAGGGGAATTATTCTGTCTAGATCGATTCGAATGTTTATTCCTGTACAAATGCATTAAAAAATATTGATGTCAGCAACTTCAAGTAAAGTTGTAAAAGGTTTCCATCTTTTATCTGAACGGCTTCCTCAGTGTGGAGTCCCAAATGTGGAGTCAGTCTGTCAAAGTCACATGAGTTAAGGTAAGTATCTGTGTGAAACTGCCTCAGAGGGATGTCAGTACTGATTTTTAAGAGGCTGATCGATGGTTTTGAGGACTATACGGATATATAAAGATCAATATGACATTTACTTTTAATTTTGCATTTACCCAGTAAAGGGAAAAGATAATGTTCCTGGAGACAGTACATTGGCATGCATGAACACAACCACATTTACACAATCTTTATCTTTCAATGTTTAGACAATTTGTTAGTTCTCGTCGTAGGAAAAGGTATAGTAGAGGTCCAATGCCATGTAAGTGTCCCCAAGAACATGAAGATTAGTTTCAGCCATGATGGAGGTGCAGAGTGTAAAGACGTCGTTATCACAAACAATGTCGGATCGGTGGACACATGTGGTCATTTTCATAATGGTTGACTTCATCCTCTGGAATCTGGCACAAGTAGTCCTGTGTGTTCTATAGTTCCGGTAATAAATGCATGACTTCAGGGTGTCCATGGGAAACTCTCTGGTTTTGTGACGGACAAATAATGTGACTATTCCATGACTCTTTGACAGCGTCCAATTCAGTCTGAAGACAGAAAGAGGAGAGTAAATTAAAACAGAAATTTAAGCAGAACTAGAAGAATAAGATTCTCACACATACGTAATAAAAAATATATAAGACACTAAATTCATACATTTTTATTCAATTATTTTATAATGGAGATTATGTATGAGATTTTGTTTGAGAATAACTTACTTGTATGATAGCAAGAAAGCAGAAGATGATGATAAGATTTTTATCTAGGAATTTCAATTTTATCAATTCAATTTCAATCCCCATTTCAATTATTTGGTTACTTGTGCTTCGCCCATAGATGAAACTCCTTTCACCACTTGGTAAGTCAACATCATTTTGACACAAGGACCGCTGAATGTCTCGGATAGAGCTGTTCTCGGTTCCCATGTCTGCTCTTAAAGTGCGAGGACAACCACCAGTTTCTCTTACTGTCTCGAGAAAATATCCACCAATAACTTTGGGATCTCTGTTTGTGTTGTATGCATTGAGCCACAAAATCATCCTTGTGAATCCATCTATGGCCCTGTTTATACATATGGCAAAAGGCTTTAACTTGTCATATGAATCAACATGCCATACAAAATTTGGACCCTTGGCGAAATAAGCTCTTCTGTTGAGTCTCCTCTGACTTCTCAAGTCTCTGCCTACTGGATCTAGACCTGAAATAATTAAATGAACATCTTCTTTTCGAACATGTAATCCATTGTCTTTACATTTACTGTACATCCACCGTTAGCCATGCAGGGCCCCTGAGCCCTCCAGTTCTTCTTTTATGAACTGAATAACATTTTCAAGGTTGTTATTTTCAAAGTGTTTACGACGAAAGTGTCCATTCCTCTTGAGAAATTGCTTCAATGTTTTCAGACTCACAATAATTCCATGTCTTACACTTGTAGGATGTGAAGAATGTCTGTAAATTTAGGACCCAAAAGAAAATTAAGTTCAATTAGCTGTGATTAATCCATGCCAGGAGGTTGTGAGGAAGATCCAGGCCAGGCAGTAACTGTTCACAAGTCAGTGATATAGTGATTCCAATATAATTCAAGGAATATTATACAAGTCTACACAGGCCAAAGCATCATAACTGTCTATTCATTCAAGTATTTTGAAGAGTGTTAACCTCCTAACTCCTACAGTACATGTTAAATATTAACCTTACACCCAAAACATGTAGTGCACTTTCGTACAGATGACAAGAGAATAAAGAGTTTACGATGAGATGTCCTTCTCCAAATTCCTTCCTTCTACTTTTATGCTATTATAACTACTATGCTATTCTACGTTTATACAGTATAATGTGGGAACAGTATATAAAATGGTCAATACTAGAGTCTATAAACAAAAAATTTCTTTGTGAAACCTTCTAATTGCGATGCACTTACCTTTTCATTTACAAACACGGAGATGATGCCCTGATCCAACTCACGCTGTTGTTGGAGAAAATCTAGGAATCCCTGATCCACTCTGTCCAAAAAAGGTAAATATACACACATGAAAAAGCACGAACTGTTCAGTCAGTCTGACAGAATGCATCCATTAGACCAATCTATTTGTGCCCCCCTTTATACACCTATGTAGTTTGACTCGCGGTGAGATGCGGTGTTACGCACCGTGAGCCACCTCGAGTGACACCCGACGTTCCACAAAGTTCTGCAAGGTCTGCGAGGTTTCGCATATTAGACATGTTTAATTTTTCATGTGGAAAGATGGAAACATAATCACATGATGCATGAAACATAATCATGATGAATCGTACTTACGATCACCGCGGGAAACCGCATATGTAAGATTGGGGATTTAAACAGACTGTAAAATATTCACTCCGCATATGTGACGCGACACTTTCTGCGAGTAACGCAAGGACAAACTGTTTTGTTACAGTCAGCATACATAATGTTAAAGCATCACCAAAAAAAAAGGAAAGCCTCATAAAAATGTGCCATGAATGTGTGAAACATGCAAACTTATCCACAAACCTTCAAAATTAAGGTAAATGCTTAAATATTAAGTTAAAAGTTGGTTACTTACCTTAAAGTTTTTGTGCTGGCTGTATGAGCTCCTTCCTCTCTGTTCATGTCCGATAGATCATAACTTCGAATCCAGACGTGTAAACCAATCAGCGCGCTCGGTTTATTATTCCGCCCACATGGTTTAATATTCCGTGTGCAAAGTTTATTAATCCGTGCACACGGTTATATTATTCTGCGTGCAAGGTTTATTAATCCGAGCGCATCATTTATTAATCCGCATGCTCTGTTTGTTTGTTTTCCCCCCACATGACCCCTGGGGGGCTCCGTAAGTGGCTGTTGTTTCAGTCATATGTTATGATGATCAGGGCTGTAATTAGTGGTTTTAAAAATATATTTTAAAATATTTTTTACAGTGTCAGTACTCACAAGCATGGGGAATGCCTGATGAACACTAACAGACTAATAGTGACCATGTTGTATTTATTGTTTAAATATTATAACAGAATAAAACGTTATGTGTTGTAATATATTTTAATAAAATGTTACAATTTACATTCTCAGTCTCTTTGTGTCATTTGGTTTGGAAGTTTCACTAAGTTTAGGTTTTAGGTTTAAATACTTTTCCCCGACCACCAGAGAGAGACAGAGAGCTGCCACTCGGTAATTTGGGGCGGTCGGTTCCACCTTCGTCTGGCCTGTTTGAGGGCTGAGTAGAGGGAACTTAAGCGCTAGTGATGGGCAAATGAAGTTTAATAAGATATTGTGGTTTCTTTATATTTGTGTTAAAATGGTTTGAAGTTTTAAACTGTTGAACTCAGGCGGCATCTAGTGGTTAACACAAACTAAAGCAGCAGCTCCTGATTTATGATCATTTACTGCTTTTTATAAATGTAGATTTTTGTATCAGAAACCAACACACACTTGTCTGTACACACGGCGTATTTAGTAAACACTTCCAGTCTCTTTTTGTTAAACCACGGATAGAATTTACACGGTATTTACCAGAGGTGGAAAGAGTAATAGACTTTTTTTGCTACTTTTGTAAAAGTACAGTTACTTCAGTGAAATTTTACTGAAGTACAAATAAAGTTACCCTTATGAAAATCTACTCAAGTAAAAGTAAACAAGTTACTGAGTTCCTTTATTTAACAGCCGGGGTGGGTGGTACGTTCAATTCTAGCGTAGTTCAAAAAAGACAAGCGAATATAAATCTCAAACTAGTTGTTTTTAATTGTAGGAACACCTTTGCATAATAAAGCTGTTGCGTTTCTTAAATATGGTGGATCTCAGAGCCAAGAATGACTTTCAGCACAAGACCTTTATCGGCCTCTTTCAGCATCACAAAAAACAAAACATGAAGTAAAATTAAAGAAAAGGGTAAAAGAATAGAGCGTTACGGGCGGAGCAGCACACCTGAGCTCCTACTCCACTTTCTCCTTCACACACACACACACACACACACACACACACACACACACACACACACACACACACACACACACACACACA
>JAQQZT010000018.1:22380644-22390896 GCA_030068275.1 Clarias platycephalus | reverse complement strand
AGTAGAACTGTTTCAGAAAATTAAGTTTATGCTACTCAATAATTTTGATTATTTTGAGCATTTGGGTTTACAGTGTACAGAAAGAAATAATTTCAACCTGAAATAATAATAATAATAATAATAATAATAATATCACTGATTAAAGATCAGCAGATTATTCTTAGATTTAACATTTTAACTGTTTCTACAAACTCTTTAAACCTCAGTACTAACGCTGGTTATTAATAACCTACCCGATGTCTCTGTGAGTTTAAAATGTTATTGCTGTACCGCTGCAGTGTTGCGCCAGCGCACGCTGAGGGGGTTAAACCCTGTGAGGCGAGACTGACCAATCACACGCGAGCAGGGGGAGGAGGGGCGGTGGGGGGGTGAGATTGACCAATGAGAGTCGAGCAGGAGAAGTATAAATGGAACCAAACCCTTCAGGAGAGAAACACGGTGTTTATCCCGATAAATCGTTGGCTTGGTGACACACACACACACTCGCTGAGAGATGAGGGTGAGGATGAAGCTGTCGGAGCTGCTCTGCTTCACGGTGCTCGTGAGCTCCGGCTCTCCCGCGGTTAAGGAGAAGCGCGTGCAGTACGCAGCCTGGGATGACGTGAACGTGCTCGCGCACGGCCTGCTGCAGCTCGGGCAGGGTCTGAGGGAGCACGTGGAGCGGACCGGGGGCCAGGTGCGCGAGATCTCCGCCAAGCTGCGCGCATTTAACGGGAGCGTGAGCGAGCTCGCGGCACTGACCCGGCGCCTGCACGAAGACACCGAGGCCCTGAGAGCGCGCGCGCACAGTCTGGAGGAGCGCGAGAGCCGCGTCATCAACATGTCGTCCGGTCTGCACGAGAAGCTCGGGAGGCTGCTGAGGGACCGGCAGCGCGCGACGGAGAGGATCCGTCACCTGGAGGACAAAGTGGACAGCATGGGGAGGGGGGGCGGCCACGGGGGCAACTACAGCGA
Organism: Clarias platycephalus; assembly: GCA_030068275.1. Classification (NCBI taxonomy): domain Eukaryota; kingdom Metazoa; phylum Chordata; class Actinopteri; order Siluriformes; family Clariidae; genus Clarias; species Clarias platycephalus. The sequence continues at coordinate 22,389,942 of JAQQZT010000018.1, read as the reverse complement.
CCTGCGCGCGCTTCAGGTGGGTACAGACTGTGCAGAGGCATCAAAGATCATCATAATAATAATCACACAGCGCGCTGCAGGTGGGTACAGACTGGGGGGTGGGGTGGGATGGGTCAGGGGAACATCATCATCATAACGTCAGAGGCACAAACAGAATCAGATTCATCATAATTAGTATAATAATAATAATAGGCTTTAAAGTCCACCTGCAACATGTGTGTGCACGTCCGTTCGCGTGTCAATGTGTGTGAGAGCCAGAGAAAGAGAGAGAAACTGTCTGTCTGTGTGTGAGAGCCAGAGAGAGAGAAACTGTGTGTGTGTGTGTGTGTGTGGGCAGAAAGCGTGTTGTACGTGCAGAAACATTTCCCCAGATGGACTAAGTGAGATTTAAGTCCAGCTGGTGTCATGATGATGAGGAACTGAGACTGAAACAAGCTGATGGAGTGAAGTGTGTAGAGTTCTGAGTCACACTGATGAGATGTTTATACCATACAATCTTTACTGTGTGTGTGTTATTCAGTCAGTGGTATTATTTACTCTGAATGTATTTATTAAACCCCATCGTTACAAACACATAATTAATGTCCTATGTAATGTGTGATTTGCCTTTAGTTGATGATGGAGGCTCAGAATCAGCGGATCGATGACCTGGTGGAAAGAGTCAAGCAGCAGCAGGAGAAACTCGACAAACAGAACATTCGCATTCGTGCGCTGCAGAGTCAGGTGAGTTATCATATGTGACAAACACTTTCTCATTTAAACTGTTAGTCATAAATTTATCACACTGATGCTGCAGTTCTGTTTAAGTTAATTATTAATGTGTTTACAGATCCAGATGAAAAAGGAGAAACTAAACCCGAGCGCTCACGAAGTTCAAACTGAGCAGAAGGACACGCCGACCGGTGAGTTACACCCTACACTGGTGTTATCATAAGTGTTTATTACACATGTTATTACACATTCCTTAAAGTAATGTAGCAGTTGACTGTGTGATTAAGGAAATGCAGTAATCACACAAGAGTTCAAAGTTTGTGAACACACAAACGTGCAAACACACGCACACAGAGCATAAGAATAAAAACTGACCTATGCATATAATTTTTTCAACAAAGTCAAGGGGTGCCAATAATTTGTATTAATGGTATTCCATGTCCTGTTTATTGTGTGTAAAAGGTTATTAGGTCAGGAAGAAGGGCTTCGGATGAAATTATTTAATGAAACAAAAGAGTTGTAAAGTTTCCAACTAGGTGAAAGTTGAGGCGTGCTGATCCGATCCGCAGAGACGCTGCGGTTTAGATCAGATTTCTGGCCGACATCCAGATGGAACACAGACGAGTATTTTTGTCTCGTGAACTTTGTACAGACTTTCTGCTGTTCAGGGGGGTTTTATTCCATCACAGAGAGAAACGCAACGTGACCTATACCCTAGATTTGTCTCACACACACACACACAGAGACCCCTTTGTAATAAAGCTGAATGGTGTTATGCAAATGTGAGTTTTGTTTAATTATGAATCGGAGTAAAATACTTTGAGTTCAGTGATTTGAACACGACAAGGGCCGTTTAACGGTTTAGTTTATTCCACTGCGTCTCCTTGAGGCTGCATCTCAAATGTCAGCACTCACTGTGACGTCACACACACACTGCTGTGCACGTGAAAGAGGCATGGTGTGTGTGAGTGTGTAATGAATAGCAGATGAGGGAAGTTAGCTTGGGAACTAGGGGAAAGGTCATGTTTACACATTTAGTGCTTCCAAATGGGAAACTGCAAGGGAACAATAGCTCGACCACATACATACATACACATACCTGTGCTGAAGTTTTGTGCTAAATGTGTGCTTGATGTTATTTTGCAGTCACAGCGTCAAATTGTCATGATTTGTTCCTGCGTGGTGAAACGGCAAGCGGAGTATACACACTGCAGCCGCAAGACTCGCCGCCGATCCGCGCCTCCTGCGAGATGACCTCAGGTACGGCAACAACCGAACAAACCAAAAACACTTCAAATGTGTGGCAATGAGCAAACAAACCTGAAAATCTGCACAAAGCCCAAACTGCTTTTTGCTAATTTTAGAAAAAAAATTAAGTTTGGGCCTGGTGTGTGTGTGTGTGTGTAGATGGTGGATGGACCGTGATCCAGAGACGTCATGATGGATCTGTAGATTTCGACCAGCTGTGGAACGAATATCAAAATGGCTTCGGAAACCTTGATGGTGAGTTATAGATCTAAAAACACGCGAGCGTCTAGCAGTTGGCATTTAGCCTGTGTTAGCACTTAGCATTAGCTCAGACTTTACTAAATTTACTTTAAGTTAATGGGTTTTATTATTACTCTGAGTCAGGAATCTCAGCAAGGTTTAAAATAAAATTGTCTCTGCAGCTGAGTTTTGGCTCGGACTCGAGAATGTGTTCCGTCTGACTAAAGATGAGGAATTCATGCTGAAGATCCGAATGTCTGACTGGAGAGACGAGCATCAAAGTGTGCAGTATCGGTTCCGTCTGAACGGCGAGGACAAGAATTATTCTCTGCAGATTCTGGAAAGTCCTGACGGGAATCTGGAGAGTTCTTTTAGCACAGAGTCTTCCAGTCTGCCCTTCTCAACCCGCGACCGGGACAACGACCGGAAACACGACTTCAACTGCGCCAAACATCTGTCTGGTGAGCAACAATATCATAACATCTGTCTGCACCACTGTAGAGAAACGGTTAGAGCTCATTCTAACATTTCTTCTTGTCGTCCTCTCAGGTGGCTGGTGGTTCAGCAACTGCGGCCGCTCCAACCTCAATGGCAAGTACTTCATCACGCCTCCCAAACAGAGGCATCAGAGGAAACAGGGAATGTTCTGGAAGACCTGGCACGGCCGATATTACTCCCTGAAAACATCAGTGATGATGATTTCACCAGTTCGCTAAGCACAGCGGTAATGCCACAGAAGCAAGGCTCCTGTCAGATCATCTTAACTAAAGAGGCTATTGGTGCTCAGAAGATCAGACAGGTCTCTCATAATAAAGGTGTTTGGATTGATTGATTTATCTGAGAGATGCTACAAGTCAGGAAAAAAACACTTTAAATTCCAGGATTGAGCCGACGCCCGGTTCTGCATGTCGGGACCACTCTGGGGGGATCATCTCCAACATCTACAGAAAGATCAAAGTTCAGTATACGGAGCTTCTTAATGAGGTTGTTTACAAAAAAAAAATCAATCAGTTACGGACCAAAGTGCAGAATATCTGTTTTAAACCATTTAAAGAAATTTATTGAAGGGCATTTTCCAGAACAACAACTCAAAATAATTGTAATTCTATAAATATGTAAAATATAAGTGTGTGATTGAGCGAGTGTGAACCTGTGCACATTCCTGTGCAAAGTTTCAGTCACATTGACTGGTGTTTAATATTGTACTGCTGTTTTCACTTTAATGTTGAAATATGCGTGTTTGTGTCAGTGTCGTATAAAATATTAATGTTATTTGATGAGATATAGGATTTGTCTTACTTTCATTAGTCTTGTGGTTTTAACATTGTTTGTAAATTTTCATTTTCTTCCATAATTTATGTTTGTGAGATAAGCCATAGTGTTGTTGTTGTTATTATTATTATTATTATTATTTTATTTTTTTTAAACATTTTTTTTACCAGGAAAAAAAAATTGGTCTCAAACAGACCATTAAAGCTTATTTTTAAAAGTGGTTCTGCTTCCTCTCTACAATTTATTCATCAGCAGGGAGGCCATGGGTGGGGCGGGGTGAAGGGGGGTTGGGTGCGTGATGGGGGGGGGGGCAGTGACAGGGACGAGAGCACAGGCATGAACACATGTAAAGCCAGCATGCTGCCTGGTGTACGTGCACACACAAACACACACACACACACTCCTACTTTCCTTTGCTATGCCAGTGACACACGCAGCCATGTGGTTTAATAAAGGAATGTGTAATCAAGAGTCACTGCATGTTGAGTAACTTCCTTCTGCTTTATTCCGATGAGAAATAGGATTTTCAGAAAGACGTCGACTAGAACTACACTCACAGATCTCACCCTCCAGCGATCTGTCCATGCATTATAATAGTAATATTTTATGCAGTATATTTGAGTTCTAACTTCAATTATCAGCAACATTCACAATTTTTTTAGGTGAATATAATAAAAGTCATAAAATAATCACCTGAAATACCTGAACTTTGATACTGCTCAGACATACAAAGCGAAGATAACTGCCTTTCTCACATGGTCACATTACTGCTTTGCTCTGGGTGGAGGGAATGATATCATAGTTACCATGAAATCTTTGCTCAACACTCAGTTTATTTTGTCAGCTACCCAGACAGGCCGCTGTATCCGCCCGAGTGAGTTACGGGAAATTAGAGACGTCATGTGAGGAATAGATATTGCATTGTTGTGCTAGGGTTATTGACTAAGCTAATAATATAAACCATTTAAAATTATATCTGGAATTTACAGTATATTTCTGTGAAGCTGCTTTGTGACGATGTCTATTGTTAAAAGCGTGCTGTCCAAATAAAATTGAAATGAATTGCACGTCCAGATTGTAGTGTGAATTATTCATTGCAATATTTAACACGATTCTCATGCATTACAGCTTGACAGATAATTTATGCTGCTGCCCACTAACATGGTTTTATAGCTGTTATTGTCAAATCATCCTAAAAAACATAAAAGTAGATCAGAGAAAATTATTCTTTTTGGAGAGGGGACCCTCACAGGTTTATGTTACAGTATATTTTACTCTTCTCATGGTATCTCTGACTTAAATCTCAATGTTTTATCATTGTTTAAGTCCAGATGGAGGAATGTTAGTCTGCGATAGGCTCTGGGTGAGCAGAAGTTCTTAGCATATATATGGAGAGGAAATCCAGTATCACTTAGATCACTTAACCACTGCAGTCTGCCAAAACAAAATTAAGTGCTCCATCGAAAAGATGCTACATTTAAATGTGTATCAGTGAAAAATTCTGTATAACCTCAATATAAATTAGCTTCTGATTGAACTTGTGAACTTGGTTCCATGTAAATGAATTGATTAATGCAGTTTTAAACAGATTTCGTTCGTGTAAAGCCAACAGGACTCGATCTTGTACTGTACAATGCAAATGTTTTATCTATTCACTGTATTATGTGTTGTACAAATTTTTGTCATACATGTTTATCATTCAGTATGCTGTATTATTATGTTAAAAAACACAGGCAATTTCCAAACATACCTTAAAAATGAATAAATAAATAGTATTTAAGAATAATATTAGCGTGCCAGTAAAGGAAGCAAAATATTACATGACAGACCAGGCTTCAGATGGAAACAAAAAGAAAACCTAATGTAGGCTCCTGGGTTTTGCATAAAAACAGAAAGAAGCAAAATGTTACCAGAAGAACTTACTCCTTTCTGTTTTCATGCAACACATCTACATTAGATTATTATTATTATTATTATTATTATTATTATTAATAATAATAATAATAATAATAGGAATAATAATAATAATAAGGAAATTTGTTTTCATATGAAAACTGATCTGTCATGTAATAAATATCGTGTAATGTTTTTTATTTATTATTTTTTAACATATGTTTGGAAATGGTGAATGTACTAAAGTTAATCATGGAAAAGACTTTTATTCTTTTAAATAAATGTACTGTGTATTTAAACTCCTGGGAAAAAAGCAAAGTAAACAGACCATCATCCGAGTGCAGATTTAAGCCCAGGCCCTAGAACCTGTCCCTATTCGGGGGGATCAGTTTCTTGCTCTTTTTATTTTGTCCATTAACTTCAAATATAATAATAATAATAATAATAATACAACAATAGAGAATTTAATGTGGCAAAATGTGGTTTGTTAAAATTAAAGATTCCTGTATGCTAACTTTGTTCGCTGTAATCTGTGGTATTACACCACTATCCAGTACGCTAGCACTCACCATTTTTCATGATCCTTGACTTTATTAACACCAGATGGCGCTGTTAAATTTGCATTGTCGTTAAAAAAAAACTCATTGTGTTAATAAACATAAACAGTAAGGGGTGCTGCTGTTTTATAAAGGATTTCAGTAAAAAAAAATTCACTTGTTGTTCTGATTAATGTTTGATGAATATTTAACTGTATTGAATTCTCACCTACACGACCAGTATTTAGTACCAACTGTGACAAGAATCTCAACAAAAAACCACCTCAACCCTTCCACTAGGTTTGTTTTTCTGTGTGACTAACACTAGATGTGTGTTGGTATATATTGTATTGCGTATTGAATTTTCAGCTTGGATCTATGTGAAAACTGAACAAATGTACAAAAAAATTTCCGACTTTGCAATTCCTCACAATACAGCAATGCCGTGTGCACTAGAAAAAAAATCGTGGTAACACGCAGGGGCGATAATGATGTACAATGCATTTAAGAAAAGGCAGATTTAGACATTTAATGGAGCTAAATGTCGATGATCCGTTAACAGGGGTTTGTGCCTCACTGTGTCGTGATGAAGCTTCCAAACGTCTGTCTTTCCTGTTTGAACTTTAAATCACTGCAGTAATCCTCACGGCTATATTTTTAACTCCAAGAGATTAAGAGTGTGTGAAGTGATTAAACCCCCCTGCTCCTTGCCTTCTGTTCAGTTTCTCTTCATCTTGCAGACTGGAAACTGGCTACATGAGGAATTGGTCATTTGGGGTGTGTTTAGGTGTTTCTTTCAGTCACAGTTTAGAACTTTCAATTATTTGAATTTGGAAAAACAGACTGTGTGTGGATTACTTGCTCAAGTTCTTTTTTCTCCATTGGTCTGCCATGATGAACCAATCAAGACGTAATTTCAAACAGCTGATAAAGAGGCGGTCGAGTCTTTTCGCTAGTGTTAAACTCAATACCAGCTTCTCACAAAGCCCTGAGGAAGGAGACAGTGCCTTTCCTTTTTCACAGGACAGTTCTGTTAAATCATGGACATCGATGGACAGACTTGACAGTCCAGCAAATAAAGTAAAAGATTTAAAAAATAAAATAATAGAAAAGAATTTTAAAGAACCAAAGCCACTACACAGACATTCAGGAATGATTAGTATCAACGTAGGTGGAAAAGTGTTTCGTCTTTCCAAACATCTAGCCAATAAATATCCTAAATCACGAATCGGAGCTTTAGCTATGTGCTCTGATCCTGTGCAGTGGCTGACACTCTGTGATGATTACTGTGTCATCAATAATGAGTTTTTTTTCGACCGAGATCCAACATTCTTCCACTACATCTTTCACCTTTACTACAGTAATGCGCTGTGGGTGATGGAAAGTGTGTGTCCCATTCACTTTGAGGAAGAGATTGAGTTTTGGGGTTTAAACCTGAAAGACACACCTCGGTGCTGTCGAATCTTGTATGAGGAAAAAGTGGACGAAATTCGTGACCAGCTTAAAGTGAATAAAGAGCTGATGGCTGAAATCGAGCCTGCTCACAATCATGAAGGATTCAAAACAATGTTTCTGGGTGATTTCCGTAAGACTCTTTGGGATTTAATGGAAAATCCGTACTCCTCTGTGGGAGCGAAGTTTTTTGCAGTGTTGTCCACCAGCTTTGTGCTCATTTCCATTGTGTCCATGACTTTAAACACCGTGAGCGAACTTACAGAATATAAAGTGTATGGAAGAACGTACATGGAGTGTGTCGAGATCCTTTCAATTCTCTTCTTCACCTTTGAGTATTTCCTTCGCCTCTTGACCACCTGTGACGTGAAGAATTTCCTGAAAAGTGCCCTGAACTTCGTCGACATAGTAGCGGTGATGCCATATTTCATCCAGCTGGTGTTCGAGGCCTTTTCTGATCAGGAAGATCTCAGTGTTCAAGATGACCTCAAAGCGATGGCACGAGTGAGCAAAGTCAGCAAAGTGCTAAAAGTTGTCAAATTGATGAGAATTTTTCGCATTCTGAAATTAGCACGGCACTCGACAGGAATGCGAGCGTTCGGTTTCACTCTGCGACAGTGCTTCGAGCAGGTGTGCTGCTTATTTTTATTTATTGTTATAGGGATCTTTGTTTTTTCTGCCTTGATGTACTCGGTGGAACAGGATGTGATGGGAACTCCGTTCACCAGCATTCCAGATACGCTGTGGTGGGCAGCAGTGAGTGTACACACACACACACACACACACACACATAGTCCCAGATAGAAACAATCACTTACTTAAGGACTTACTTAATCACTTACTTACACACACCTTCTGTACAGAAATAAAGAGACCTTATATATACATACAGTGGCAAGAAAACGTATGTGAACTTTTTGAAATTTCATGTTTTTCTGCATTAATTTGTCCTAAAATGTGATCTCATCCTCATCTAAGTCAAATATATTCACAAATATGATGTGCCTAAATTAATAACACTAAAGACTTTCATGTGTTTATTGAGAACAACCATAAAAACCTATAGCAATAGTGCTACTGGAAAAAGTATGTGAATTCTTGAGTTAATGGGAGCTAATTGGAGTCAGGTGTTAGCATACCTGGAGTCTTGTTAAGAAAATGAGTTTGAGCTACTTTGGGTTATTAAAAACCATGCAAACTTTTTGAGTGTATTATATAATTCACCAGTCTACAGTCAAGCAAATTAGCACACTATAACACAATCTACCAAGAAATGGGCACCCAGTTAAAATTACCCGAAGAGCACAATGAAGACTCATCAATGAGATAAAGAAACAACCCAGAGTGACATCCAAAGATTTGACGGCATCACTGGAACTTGGTACTGTACCATCTGTCCAGGGTGACCAGGGTGTCCATGGCAGGACTCCAAGTTTGCAAAATTATTCACATTAACACTTATGCACTGATGAAACTAAGATTGAAGATATTGGAAAAAACAAGCAGCAAGACAAATTGTGTAAAAAGGGCACTGCATATCATCATGAAAACACTAACCTAACTGTAAATTAGCTGCGGTGTTTCCCAGGTGACAGCGCGCAGCGTATCAGGAGTAGTTTGAGAGCGCAGTGACGGGACGATACAACCTCAGTCATCTTTAACTCTTCGTCTTCACAGGTGTATTACTAGGGCCAAAGAGAAAAGACAAAATTTGGGCCCATTTTCTTCATAATGAACCAGAGAGAAAAAGCCGATGTGTCGTAATTTCGGAGGGGAAACAGTGGGGGAACACAGTCACTGGGAAAAAACCACAAACCTGAAGAGACGCATCAAGGCATCCCATAATAATCACCCAGTTTTACAGCCGCTTTGTGGTAACTAAATGTTAACATAATTACTAATTATTATTAATTATCATTAATCTATTAGGTATGTTCAGCTAATTA
>JAQQZT010000018.1:22369044-22380526 GCA_030068275.1 Clarias platycephalus | reverse complement strand
TATATATAATTAGCTGAACATATCAGATGAAAAGATACATTTTAAATAATTATTTTTAAATACCATTAAAAATGGTTTTGTTTAGACTAGATTGACTGTAGGGTTAATTAATGATAATCTTATTGCTAAAATGCTATGTTTTCATTTACTAAAACTAGACTAAAATACTTAAGAGTCCCTCTGACTAAAACTCTGACTAAACAAAAATAGGATAAGATTGACAAAATATGATAAAAACTAACAGGGACATTTATCCCGGGGCTAAGACTAAGACTAAAATTGAAAATAGCTGACAAAATTAAGAATACTATAGAATGACTTCAAGAGAGTCACACACATGAGACATCCAGAGAATATGACAGCACTAAAGCAGTTCCGCTGAGAAGAATGGACTAAAATTCCTCCTGAACCATGTGCAGGTCTGATCCACAACTACAGGAAGCACCTGGCTTAGGTTTTGCTGCCAAGGGGGCAGGGTCAACCAGTTATTACTTCCAAGGGTTTGCTTACTTTTTCTACTGAAATGTTGAACGAGTGTGTTCCATAAAGACATGAAAGATCAGATTATTTCGTGTTATTATTTTTGGCACATTATTTTTGTCAGTACCATTGACTTAAATAAAGATCGGATCACATTCTATGACAAATGTATGCAGAAAACCATGAAATTGCAAAACGTTCACATATTTTTTCTTGCCACTGTACACAATAAGTCCCCAACATAAGAACAAGCTCTCGGAACGAAACTCCATAAGTCTAATTTGTTTGTAAATCCAACAAACTTATCTACAGTACAGTAGGTACTAGGATACTCACACAATTGGCTATACATGGCATAATACTAACATGTCCCATGATCTTGATCTTTAGAATCGTGCCAATGGTTGAACGAGTCATGTTAAAAGAATGAGCAATGTCTGCCATCTTTGCACCTTGCTCCATTCTATCAATTATTTTCACTTTTGTCTCCATCGTTATTGCTCAACGCTTCTTAGCAGCAGAGGTGGAAAGAGTGTGATGGATTAGCACCACATCCAGGGTGTACCACACCTCGTGAGATAGGCTCCATCCCCCACGACCCTGTATCCACACCATACATCTCCTAAACCAAGCTATGGCGCTCTGGCCAGGTTATATAAACATCATAGAAATTTGATCAAGATCAAAGATTCAAGTGATTTTATTTGCCATTTGTACCAAAAGTGTACCAATTAAAAAAAGAATAAACATATACTAAAGGAAATAAATAGTATAAGAATATAAGCTGTCAGACTATACACACTATAAACATTATAGTACTAAAACGTGCTTTGGAACTCATAGCATCAGCTGTGAGCTAAAGCTAGCCAGTGAAGTTAGTAACCTAAATAGATTAAACATTAACACATTGAACATAAACAAATTATGCTGTTTTTTGTTTTATCTTAGCCTATGTAGCTGTGTAGCTGTAGTCTCCTAGCTATTATTTTCAATCATAGCCAGTATAGCTAGAGTAATATACAGTATGTTAATGTAAATGTGGCTTAGCAAAACACAGGTGTGATCAAACTCAATTCTATTCAATTCAATTTTATTTGTATAGCACCTTTATCAGCTTTACACAATCAAAAGACAATTCCACTTCTCTCCTTGAAGTGCACGATGTGCAGTAGTCAGTAGTCAGTCATCCGAATAGGGGTTAAAACTCAAAATCAAATTAACTTTTGTTTGCTACATACACAACCTGTATGACATGCAGTAAAATGCCTATATGACTGTCCATGATCTAAAATTGACTCTACTATGAGCATTTTTCATAGCTCAGGTATAAAGTGCACAGCCGTTACACACATAACAGCTATAAATTTAAGGAATCCATCCAGGTACTCTGGTCCAGTTACTCTCACCTGTTTATGTTTGACCATGAATGTTGCTAAAACAGTAAATGAGTGGGTTTATTCACCACTAACCTGATTAAACTCTATGGCAAGGAAGGAAAGAAGGAAAATCAAATCAGATAGACAGACAGAGTACTTTATTAATCCAGAAAGCACATTGTTACTGCAGCCAGTTTATATATTATACAACAAGTAATCAAAAACAAGAATTGCAGTGTGGATAAGGTAAAGTATATATACTGTTTACAATTTAAGGTGCATTAATAAGATCAAAATATACAAATATCCTGTTTTTTATGTACATGTGCATGATGATTGTACAGTACATACAGGCGGGGACGAAACTGTACATGAGGTGCACCAGCAAGGTGAAATAGTAATAGAGAGAATGAACCAGCAAGTATATAACCAGCAAATACTAATTAAAGAGAGGATGAAATAAATGAAGGCGACATCCAGTAGGTTGTGGAGAGGATATGAGATGTTCTCTGTGATGGATGATGGTAACAGTTTGTGTAACCTCCTCTCCACTAGAAGCTCCAAACTTTCCAGGGGAGTGCCCAGTATTGAGCTTGCCTTCCTGATGAGTTTGTTGAGTCTAAATAACGTCAAATCTGCTCTGTCATTTTCTGTACACAGCATCTGTGTTGCATTTCTTATCCAATCTGTTGTCAATGTGAACTCCAAGATATCAGTTGTCAGATCTCTTAGGTGTAAAAAAACAACAACAACAACAACAAAAAAAGAACAACTCCTAAGCCCCTCAGTATTAAACTCTCTTTTGGTTGTGAGCTTCATCATGCGTCCAAAATAAACATTTATCTAATTTGTCTCAGGCTTTTTTCCAAAGCAGCTTAAACCTGAGAGGTGACAGAGTGTTGTGGTGGACCAAGTTTAAATAACTTTTATTTATTTTGTTTTCCTGCAGGTGAGCATCTCCACAGTGGGTTATGGTGATGTGATTCCAGTTTCTTTTCCCGGTTGCATTGTGGCCTTCGCCTGCATTTCCTTTGGGATCATTTTAAGTGGAATGCCAATTTCTATCCTCTTTAATAAATTTTCTGATTATTATGCCAAACTCAAAGCACAGGAATACACCAACACCAAAGTCCAGCGCAGTCTGCACCTCAGGAAACGCTTACAGAGAAAGTTTGAGAGTTGTTTCAATCATCAAGATGATGAAACGGACAGGCATTGAACATTGGAGATGAAACTTTATACTCTGGTTTATTACAATCTGATGAAATGTTTATCATTATTAATTGCTTTAGGAAAAAAATAATGATTTAATTGCTTTAAGATAAAAAAAAAAAATTATTTAAGTTTTAACTTGGGTCTTGTGTAAACATTTATGATCAATAAGGTTTAAATGTTATTAGGTGTGTATCATGTGTGTGTATTACATGTGTATTAGGTAAATATACACAAAAGTTTAAAAGAATAATTAATTTTTAAATAATATAAGAGTTGATAGTTAACACATCACTTAACGTAAGTCTTAAAGCTAAGCATTGGAATAGTAATGTCTTTGTGGAGATTTAATTAGCGTCTTAAACAGACACAGCAATTTAAGGACAAAGCTTTAAACAGCTTTAAGATTTAATGAACTTAACGAGAGAACCGGCAAGTCTTTAACGCACGGCCCCCAGTGTGAGCGAGTAATTCCTTAAGATTTAGAAATATAACACAAACTTTATGTAAGTAGGTAATTAATAAAAGTATTTTTGAAATTTAAAGTGCTAATTTTAAAGATTTTTTTATTTCATTACAGACTGACATTTTCTGTTACAGCACTTTAACAATCTGTGTGATCTGAAACATTTTATATTAAAATTTTAATAAAATATCATTTTGTACTCTTGTCATTGTCACACACACACACACACACACACACACACACACACACACACACACACACACACACACACAATGCTAGCAATACTTTAGAGCCACATATCTAACCACACAGATGTTTATGCCACAACAAGTGTAAAGCACACAAGAAGTGTTTTGTTCTTTCATACAGTCACACACTTTGATTTAAAGCACTGAAAACTGCCCTTTTTGAAAACTCTTGCCGTTAAAGTTACGGTTATATCGCCACCAGTTGGTTTGGCGTGCTTAGAAAGGATGTTTATGCATTTTAATGTGCACAAAGATTTTTTTGGGGAAAAAAAGATGAAAAAAAAAATTTAAGTTAGAAAATAAAATAAAAATAAGAACCTTTGTGGAAAAGGTTTTAAATATTGAATTAAATATGGTATAAAAATGGACACACTGACATTGTTCTTCTCTACAGCAGGTTCTACAGTGAATCCGGACCTTCTGTATCTGTGCAGCTCTTTATCACCAGCTTTCTGATGGATTTGCTTGTGTGCTAAAAGTTTCTAGGTGTGGTTCTGCCTTGAGAACTCTGTCTAAGTGAATCAGTAGAACAGTGAGGTTATTTGCAGGGGCTATTTACTTGAATTTAAGGACAGCTCCACATTCATACTCTTATTGTACGTCAATAAAAATGCACAGTAAATAAAACATTACAGTCCAGCTGAGACTCATGACGCAGACAATGGCTCATCGTAATGTCTGACTTTTTTTTTTTTTTCTTCCTCTACCACGTTAGTCAGGTGTTAAAATCTCTGCGTTAGTGTGCTGTGGCCTTAGACTCCATAATAAATCACCTCATTTTTATCTACAGCCTTGATGAACTTCACAGATCAGAACATGATTTTCTGTCCCGAAGGCCAGGCGTGAAAGCATCAGACATTATGGTGATATAAAACCCATCAGATGACCACAGAGACTCCAGCAGCGCACCCACACCACTGTCAGTTCTCTCCAGATGAAATACATCATGAACATTAAATGGATCATCGCTCTCACGGTGCTGATAACAGTCCAGGACACTGGGATTTCAGGGAAAGATGTGCGAGTGAAGCTTTGTGGCCGTGAGTTTATCAGGATGGTTGTGACACTGTGTGGAAGTTCACGACTTAGACGCTCTGCACCTGAGATCAAACCAGTGTCCATTCGCCCTCACAGTGGGTCTTTACACTTTTATGGTGAACTTGGTAAAGAGAATTATTCAGTCTGTTAAATACAGAGGGTTTAAGGTATGAAAGCTCCAAAGGTAACATTTATTTATTTTCATTTTTTTTAATGTATCTTGTCCTTTATTTCAGCAATTTGGTACAGCAGTGATCTGATCTCTAATCGGACTCAGATGAAGAGCAGCAGTGAAGATCAGACAGAGGGCATGCTGAACTCTTCTTCATCATCATCACCATCATCTCTCAACATCATGGAGTCTCAGGAAATTTCCAGGCCCAGGCTGCGACGTGACGTCGGTCCTGCGGGTGTGTGCTGTCGATCCGGGTGCACCAAGACAGAGCTGGTTCAATACTGCTGAACATTTAACACTGCTGAACACACACACACACACTGCTGAAGACACACTTACTGTAACATAATTGAACACAAACAAATTCACTCTTCAGCAGACGTCATGTTATTATTCTTTTTTTTGCTTCATTTTAACTAATTAATCTTTTTATTTTACAGTAATTTTATTTTTAAAAGAGGTGTTCAGGTCAAAGCGGGACTTTTGAGTGTACAGAATAACAGAACACAGTTCTGAGAGTAAAAACTCCCTTTATTTCTCTATATAATCACCTGATACATTAATGCACTTTTCCCAGTGTTTCACTAGTGCTTGGACACCATCAAGGTAGAAAGTTTTCTCAATACGCCGGAGCCACGATCGGACTATCTGAAACGCTGGCCTCCCAGGAACTCCTTTAATGACCCACACATATGGAAATGTCTTGGAGCGAGGTCAGGACTGTATGGGGGACGTGGCAATAACTCCCAGCTGAGTTCCTGTAACGTGCAAGTGGTGTTGGTGAATGAGTGTGTGTACACTTCATACAGTGTGTACAGATGTGTCTCTTCAGCAAGTTATCCGTCGTTGCAGTGGAATAAAACGACAGCAGTGAGCTGAGCCGGGATCATCCTTCACAGATGTATGCTCTTCTTTAAAACATTTGAGTCTCATCAGGCCTTTAGCCTATTAGCGCTTCATTTGCCAGAAATTTCCCGGTTTGCCTTGAACACTCATCGTCGGTTAATTATGAGAATGGAATCAGAAATACAAGACAAGTGAGTACAAATGAGATACAAATGATACACTATATAAAATTATCAGGATGTGGCAATACCAATACTCGAATCTCATATCTGTCCAAGATGGAGCTGATTAAGAGGGTTTTCACACTCTGCTCAATTTTATCCTACATCACTAAGATTTCAAGATGGTACAAAAGTTGTGTTTTTTCAGGACTTTATAGGGTTCTTCGCTCATACTGGATAAAGGAGCGATAATTCCCAAACAATGCAGTGCTAGATAACTTGTCTGAGGGGTTGCATTACAAATTAAAGAACCTTCAAGAATATTACCACAGGGTTCTTTCCCACATTCCTGAACTGCTCCTTATTTGTTGCAACCATTTTGAATTGAATTTCTTGATGGTTCTCGGTTGCTTGACTGAGCACATGCTTTAAATCTTTTCCAAAGATACATTAGCCATAAAATTTTATGATGTACTCATGCATCACTTTCGACACTGCTATGAACTGAGCCAAACTCATGCTGGACTGCAAACTTCCATAATTTCCCTATGCAGTACCTACGACACTTCATGATCTGCTATGAATTGATAAGATATGATTTTTCTCAAACCCTCTACAATATTTTAGTTTGTGGAGAGTTTAAACCCTAAATCATTATTAGAGTTGTTCTTTCCTTCTTATGAACATCTCATAATAGCAAAAAATAAGCACTTAGAGAACAGTCTAGACCCAAGTCACAAATCACTTTTTCCTCCCTGCATAGTGCAGTACACATAAATTCAAAAGACAGACACCTGGATAGTGAACTGCCATGGCATGGATTTTTTTTTTATTCTATGATCAGGGTTTTAAATTTTTTTGGTTGACTACGTTTCAAATTGGCGAGCATGCACAAAGTTATTTGTTTAACACTCCAGTTTCTATGCTGCGAGTCGTACCAGGTTGTAACCTCCTGGCAAACTCAGGATTTCCTCAGACCTCGAGACCAGTTCAGAATCAAATTCTTGAATGTGGAGAGCCCGTACTCACACTACAAACAATACTAGATTATATCACTACTAATTTACAAAACAAAAACTTACTAATGTTAAATTAAAGAGATAAATAAAACATTTTGTGACATCCCTGATTAATATTAAAATGAAGTGAAGGATAAAGCAAGCATTTATACACAGTATACTTTATTTAAAATTTAAATCTGCAATGATCCATGATTGTAAACTGTAGCTCTTTGTGTTTGTATACTGTAACACCAACACAAGCAAACCAAATAAAAACTAACAAACACTGGTTATTTTAATGTTCTAAGTCTTATGTCACAAATTGCTGAAAAAGATTTTGTACTGATTTTGCATTTGTACTTAAACAGCCTTCTATTCCATAACCAAACATCCTCTTAGTAGGAGGTTCGTTTTTATTTTATTTTTATTTTATTTTAGCAGCCTCAGTATAAATACCTGGTTTTCCAAAATTAAGTATTTATTTTGCATAAATTAATATCACGTGTGTTTCTGTGCAATTTTGGGAATAATATAGTATATAGTAATATAACATATGAAGAGATTATATTTAAAAAAGAATTTAGAATCAGGATAGATACTGTAGATACAAACCAGATTCCAAAAAAGATGGGACCCTGTACAAATTGTGAATAAAAACAGAATGCAATGAAGTGGAAGTTCAATATTTTATTCAGAATAGAATATAGATAACATATCAAATGTTGAAAATGAGACATTTTGAAATGTCATGCCAAATATTGGCTCATTTTGGATTTCATGAGAGCTACACATTCTAAAACAGCAATAAGAGGCCAGAAAAGTTAAATGTACATATAAGAATCAGCTGGAGGACCAATTTGCAACTTATTAAAGAGCCTCTCAGAGTGGCAGTGTCTCTCAGAAGTCAAGAAGGGCAGAGGATCACCAATTCCCCCAATACTGAGGCGAAAAATATTGGCGCGATATCAGGAAGGAGTTTCTCAGAGAAAAATTGCAAAGAGTTTAAAGTTATCATCACCTACCGTGCATAATATCATCCAAAGATTCAGAGAATCTGGAACAATCTCTGTGCGTAAGGGTCAAGGCAGGAAGACCGTACTGGATGCCCGTGATCTTCTTAGACGGCACTGTATCACATACAGGAATGCTACTGTAATGGAAATCACAACATGGGCTCACGAATACTTCCAGAAAACATTGTCGGTGAACACAATCCACCGCGCCATTCGCCTCCACATACCATTCGCCAGACTACATACTGCATCAATTACAACATCATGGCTGCGTAGGAGAAGGATCCGGGTACTGAAATGGCCAGCCTGCAGTCCAGATCTTTTCCAGAAGATGCGACAAAGAAGACCTGAGACAGTTGAACAACTAGAAGGCTGTATTAGACAAGAATGGGACAACATTGCTATTCCTGAACTTGAGCAACTTGTCTCCTCAGTTCCCAGACATTTGCAGACTGTTTTAAAAAGAAGAGGGGATTCCACACAGTGGTAAACATGGCCTTGTCACAACTTTTTTGAGAGGTGTTGATGCCATGAAATTTGAAATCAACTCATTTTTCCCTTAAAATTATTAATTTTCTGAGTTTAAACATTTGGTATGTCATCTATTTTGTATTCTGAATAAAATATTGAAATGTGAAACTTCCACATCATTGCATTCTGTTTTTATTCACAATTTGTAGTGTCCCAACTTTTTGGGAATTTTTGGGTGTGTGGCTAGGAAGTGGGCGTGGTCACAACTGGAAGATCTGGTAGCTCAATTTATTTATATCTCTATGTATCTATAATAGTTCATGGTATTTTAGGAACAATAAACAGAAATACATGTGTGTGTATGTGTATGAGGGGGGAGAAAAAGTGTTGTTTTATCTGTACGTATACAAGCACTTTCATAAATCCATAGGTTTCTACTCATCATTATTAACTAATCTGTTTATCTGCTTTCATCCATCCATCTGTTTGCTCCTTTACTCGTTTATTTTCTCCTCCCTTTTTATGCTCCTCCCCTCCATCGCTGTGTTGTCTGTTCTGTCTGTTCTTCTTCAGCTTCATCTTTAGAGAAAATTCGTTCATTATTTTATTAGTTTAAATCTAAGTTACATCTTTTACTGATCTCTCAGATGGAGCTGAGTAGGAAAGAAGTTCCGCTTTATGTAGGTAAAGTGTGTGTGTTTCTGTGTGTGTTGTTAATTTGTTGAAATTTGTGTTGGTTAATGTGGTTTTTCGGTTTTTAAATTATAGCCATCAGGTTTTTACTGTGTTTGTTTGAGATAGATACTCTTGTTATTTGATAAATAGACTGATGGATGGATTTATTAATCGATTGATTATTGATTGATTGACTGAGCCACAGTCCTCAGGTACAGGTTAAATAATTTATGCGCAGTTCACAGTCCTGTTGTTAAAGATGCCATTAACCAAATGTAAATTTCTCCTTCATTTACTTCCTAAACATTACCATCTCTCACTCTTTCACTCTAACTCTAGA
This sequence comes from Clarias platycephalus, assembly GCA_030068275.1. NCBI lineage: Eukaryota > Metazoa > Chordata > Actinopteri > Siluriformes > Clariidae > Clarias > Clarias platycephalus. The sequence goes on along the minus strand of JAQQZT010000018.1, from coordinate 22,371,024 downwards.
GTTTCACGGTTTGTACTCGAACCAAATAACCAATATCTCATTCACGTTTATCGAATTTATTCCAAATTATTTGCTTAGTTGGGAAATCAATATAGAGCACTGGGTGAAGAGCTCTTCCGGCTCTTTTTCTGGTTTCCTGTGTTAGAAATGTAATCTACAGATCATTCAGCTCGTACGTGCTCCAGCGACCAAAAAAAACCCTGTAGCTCAGCAGCTCCATCGACTTTTCTCATTTCATCATCTAGTACCTCTCCCTGCATGTCAGACTGGACTATTACACAGGATTTAAAGAGCTAGGGAACCCACCACCCCTTCCCCCCCCCCCCCCCACCCCACCGTCAGGACGGGTCAGTCCATCAATACATTTTTCAAGAAAAAAAAAACTGTGTAATATTTGAAAGCTGGAGCCACCAACATCTCAAGGACAGAGCAATAAATAACTTTTATGGTGTGCGTGCGTGTGTGTGTGTGTGTGTGTATGTGTATGTGTGTGTGTGTGTGTGTCAGGGACAGGCAAGAGTCTTTGTGCTAATTCCATCCCAAACAGAATTGGAGGAAATGTTTGTGGTTTTAGAAGGTTCAAGTTTAATTCACGTTCTGCAGACTAAAGTAAACACACTTACCTACTTCATCACTCCAGGTAACTAACGCCACACACTACACACACACACACACACACACACACACACACACACACACAATTATTTCTGATGAAATTGTTAATTATTGAATTTATTTCCATTCTAATTCAAGGTTAAAGTAATTATTTGTGTACATGGAAGTTCAGATTTTATTCCTCTACACTGAACTCTCCTGTTCGAGTCTGAAGCTTGAGATGTTTCTCATATTCTTACAATGTGAATCATGAATCTGTGAAGAGCTCACTCTGTGTGTGTGTGTGTGTGTGTGTGTGTGTGCGTGCGTGTGTGTGTGTGTGTGTCCGCGTGTGTGTGCAGGACATAACCAGCAGGAGACAGTGTGTGTGAGAGCATACACACATGTTAGAGGTGTGCTGCGATATATTGGCATCTCGTTTCTGAAGTATGTTGAGGACGATGCACAGGAGATGGCTGAGTACCTTGTAACCCATAGCAACCACCTCGGCCCCATGGAATACAGTGATCTCATTGGTCGATACGGTCTGAGTGACAGCAGAGTGCGAGTTGAGATGGATAAAAAAGTCACTCTCGCTCTGGCAAACCTGCAAACCAACCACAACCTGCTGAAACACACACACGGTGCAGTTCTGTGTGTGTGTGTGTGTGTGTGTGTGTGTGTGTGTTCTGTTTAATGTCCAGCTGACACACGCTCATACAGAATTTAGTTATAATTAAAGCCAGCACTCTAATGAAATTTTAATACCATGGCAACAAGAGAGTAAACTAATTAAACTGTCTGTGTGTGTGTGTGTGTGTGTGTGTATGTGTGTGTGTGTGTGTGTGTGTGTGTGTGTGTGTGTGTGTGTAATATTATCGTGTGCAATATTATTATTTTTCTGATGGTTTTTATGTCAGTTCATTGTGTGTGTGTGTGTGTGTGTGTGTGTGTGTGTGTGTGTGTGTGTGTGTGTGTGCATCTGTGTGTCTGCATATGCAGAGTCTCTGCTTCATGTGTGTGTGCGTTTGGGTTTTGTTCGAGTGTGTGAGTTTCTGCTTTCTCAGCCTGGTGCTCTAATGGTCATTAATTTGGCCAATCAGGAAGGAGACACTCCACTCCAGCTGGCCCAGAGGACCAATCAGCACACACTCGTGCAACTGCTCATACAGTGAGTTTCACATGACACACTAACATCATAACACTCACACTGTAACACTGTAACACACACAGTAACTGTAACACTGTAACACTCACACTGTAACACTGTAATAATAATAATAATTTTTATTTATATAACGCCTTTCCAGAGCTCAAGGACACTTTACAATGAGTGAAAACAAAAGAAGATAATACAAACAGACATTGAAGTACTAAAGTAGAAAA
>JAQQZT010000018.1:22196130-22208805 GCA_030068275.1 Clarias platycephalus | reverse complement strand
CTAGAACTTTTTAAGCTAAGATAGGAGCTCTCTGAGAGAATTCTAAGAAGCTTTGTGAATACGGGCCCAGATCTGTACGTGAAGCTGTGAGATGACCTTGATTCCCTCAGGTTCTCTGTGCTGTGTTAGAGAACCTCCTCCGTGTCTTCTACATCTTTCAGTATTATTATATTCTCATCCACCCACAGGTGGCGCTCTTCTGCCCCGAGCTCAGAATTTGACCTGGAACTCATTCAACTTCAAAACCGTCCTGACCTGGAACGCCGTCTCAGACCACACACACACCGTCGAGTTCTCACGGTAAATCTGTTTATCACACACACACACACACACACACACACACACTGTTATTTATTTAGCTTTTCTCTTATTCCTCTCTATTAATTCTTACACCCACAGTGTTATTAAAGATGTGTGTGTTTGTGTGTGTGTGTGTGTCCTCAGGGTAGAGACAGACAGATGCAGGAATCCTCACTGTATCAGAATCTCTCACCCAGAGTGTGACCTCACAGATGACCTCACTGAACTTAAAGCTGCTTACACTGCAGACGTGCTAACTGAGGTCATGACCTTTGACTCCATGGATCTCCCGTTCACTCAGTCTAAACGATTCTGCCCTTATGAAAACAGTGAGTGTGTGATTGTTACTCTTCCATTCTGTGTGTTCGACTCACACACTCATGGTGATTAATATTAGATATGCCGTGTGTGTGTGTTTGTTGTAGCTGTACTGGGAGCTCCACCGTTCAGGGTCGAGTTGAATGAGAACGATACGATTGTGCTACACATCACTGACCAGCAGACGGCACTGTACAGAAACGGACACCACCTCACACTCCGAGAAGTCTTTAAACACGACCTCAAATACAGCATCGTCTACTATAAAGCAGGAAGCACAGGAACGGTGTGTATTGCAGTGTGTGTGTGTGTGTGTGTGTGTGTGTGTGTGTGTGTGTGTGTGTCAGGGAACACCTGTGATGATCATGATAATGACAGAATCTGTGGCTGAGTATAACACAGAGCTAGTGTGTGTGTAGTTATGATGATGAGTGTGTGTGTGTGTGTGTGTGTAGAAGAAGATTGTGGTGCCAGACAGTGAGGTTGCGATGAGGGACCTGGAGCGAGGGCCGAGTTACTGTTTCAGGGTGTCGGTGTACGTCGCCTCTCGCAGTAGGAGCAGGAAACTGTTCAAGTGGACTTTACCCAAGTGTTCACCTGCAGTGACCTTTGACCTCTTCACAGGTAAACTCTGACCTCTGATGTCTATCTTTCTGTCTGTCTGTCCTAAGTAGTAGTATTAATGTAGAGTGTCAGTACACTTACAGTCACATGGAAAAATGTACAGGGAAAACAATCTATGTTCCTCACGCCTCCTCTGCGCCCCCTGCAGGACACACACGGTGCTGCTGCTGCTGCAGTCTGGAGCTGCTTTAATGTGACTGTTACAGAACGATCGGACACCTCACAGAGGGGGGATCAGGGGCGTAAGAGGGGGGAGTCAGAGGGGGCGTTAGAGAGTAGAAGAAAATAAGTGTCTTTTCCTTATGTCTCCACTGCGCCCCCTGCAGGACACACACTTCTGCACACAATGCACTCTAAATAAAGTGTAAAAGTCAAATTAGCAAAAATTACTGTATAATTGTATAAATGATGTGGTGTGTGTGTGTGTGTGTTTTCTACAGAGTTTGACCCGGTCCTGTTGATTTCTGCAATCGTGGTCATCGTGATGTTTCTGGTCGCCGTAATCATTGCGATTGTCTGCTGCTGCAGACGGAAACGACGATTGCAGCAGATGGGGCGGGAGGAGACTCAGGTCTTTAAAAACATTTAGAGGAAACCTCAGTCATCACGTGTTCATCTGGGAGCTGCTTCATTCAAACTGAGCAGATTTGATCACACACACAGACACACACTATTTTATATATAATAACATTATTAATGTGCGACTCCACACTTCTGATCCTGACACACAGCGATGATTAAAATACACAGATTTTTTTAAAAATATCTTTTATATTTTATAAAATTTTGTAGTTTAGTCTTCATGTGTAAACATTGAGGAGCTGTAAATAAACACATTATTTATTTATTCCACAGTGGTCAAGTGTAAATATCGGTCTGTCTTATATGTATTTGTTGGATACAAATTTTTTTTTAAAAATAAAATTACATTTCATAATCAACTTTCCTGATGTGATAGTTAACCAGAAAAACATTATTATATTATATTATTTATTTGATTATTTAATTATGTGTAAATATGGCTCATGTTTGTGGTCTTGTTTAATTTGTTTATTTTTATAATATTTATAATATTAACAGTAGTAAATACAGAAGGACATTCTGAGGTGACAAGAACATTAACAGATGTTTATCTGTCAATAAAAACAACACTGAGGTTTATAAAATAAACTATAAACTAACTAACTAAATAATAATAATAATAATAATAATGTGAGGCTCCAGCTGATGAATAAAAATTAAATAAATAAATTTCACACACACACACACACACACACACACACATACATACATACATGAGAATGGTTGAGGTTGTAACAGTCCATATTGCAGTTTTACCGGTTAAAAATGACTTCATTAACACACACACGTGTAACAGTGAATCCTACAGAGCTGTAAACACTCCTGTGTGAGGGTGAGAGTCAGGACTTCAGTGTGATCTCAATCTGAGAGACGATAATCACCTTCCTCTCACACAGACAGAAGATCAACACACACAAACACACACACACACACACACACACGCACACACTCAGGAGCCGAACTGCACTGTGTCTTCTGTGATGCGCTTGAACTCATAGCCTCCTCTGCCGTCCATGTGTAGGTAAAACTGCAACACACACACACACACAGTGTTATTCCTCATTTCATTAAAGATGTTTTATTATTTATTATCCATGTGTGTGTGTTTACCTCGTGGTGTTTCCACAGTGACTGCCTGTGTGAGACCGTGAACAGAGTGATTCCAACCTGCAACACACACACACGCACACACACACACACGCACGCACGCACAAAACAACAACAGACTTAATATCAGTTCTAATACTCATTACTTTAATAATATTTGGCAATGAATGTTAATACAGTGGAACCTCAGATTACGAGTAATGTGGTTTGCGAGTGTTCCACAAGACGAGCAAAGATTTTTAATACATTTTGACTTGGAATATGAACATTGTCTTGGTTTACGAGTACCAAGTATCACGCAAGCACTTCTTGTTTTGACGCCGAGCGTCACGTGATCAACTGAGCCAACGGTTTTTCTCTCTCTTGCGCTGCAGAATTATGGTTAATCGTCTCCCCTGCTGGGACTTAGTGCTCGTCTCTCACTGGTATAATGAACATCCGTGCACGAGTGTACTGTTTACTATAACACTGTGACCACGTGTGTGTGTGTGTGTGTGTGTGTAAAACATATTTTATTTTGTGTCTGTATGTGTGTGTGTGTACAGCGCGCGTGTAAAGCAAAAGCAAGTCTCATTAGAGAGGTTAAAGATCCACTTTCTCTCTCTGCTCAAGGCTCAGCCTGCTCTGTGTCACACACACACACAGACCCCTCCTACTTTGCCTTCACAGACACACACACACACATACTCTTTCTCTCTGCTCTACACAGAAACTCTGCTCTGTCGCGATTCTTTTCAAAAGTAAAGTGCAGGTTAATTTGTTTTATTTTTACTTTTATTTTGTGTTAATTATTTTTATGTATTTATTTTTTTGGGCTGTGCAACAAATAATTTGAGTTTCCATTATTTCTTATGGGGGAATTCGTTTTGGAATACCAGCCCGCTTCCAGAACAAATTATGCTCGTAATCCAAGGTTACACTGTATGTGTGTGTATATGTATGTGTATGTGTATATGTGTGTGTGTGTGTGTATGTATGTGTGTGTATGTGTGTGTGTGTATGTGTATATGTGTGTGTATATATATATATATATATATATGTGTGTGTGTGTAATTGTGTGTGTGTGTGTGTATATAAATATATACTGTATGTGTGTATATATATATATATGTGTGTGTGTGTGTGTGTGTTCCTGCAGTACCTTCCTGCAGTGACTGTAGATGTAATCCTCCACGTCCACACTCACAGCGCTCGTACACTCGTCTAAAATGGCGAACTGCGGCTTGTGGTAGAACAGACGAGCCATCTAACAGCAAAACAATACAATCTCACTCCATGTGTGTGTGTGTGTGTGTGTGTGTGAGTGATGCACTACATTACCCATTAGCCCTAGCACACCACATGACCACGTCACCTGACCGCCCCCAACCCCCCCCCACCCCACAGGTCGTACCGCCATCCTCTGTTTCTCTCCTCCGCTCAGAACATCCATCCAGTCCTGCTCGCTCTCCCAACTGCTCTCTCGCTCCAGGATGTGAGACAGCTGCACTTTATCCAGGAAATCCTTCAACAACTGCACGCACATACACACACATAGGTAATAATAATAACACACCGTTCTGATGCTGCTGGTTTTATGAGTGTGAATCTCAGCGCTCCGAGTCGTACCTGATCTGAGATTCCTTTCCGGATTTGCTCCTTGTGTGTGTCAGGATAAATAACCTGATCTCTGAGTGTACCTAGAGTCATGTATGGCCTCTGTACACACACACACACACACACACACACACACACACGGAACTTAACTTTACTATTAAGAAAATACAGATGAACAGCTGGATGGAGAGATGATTTCATGGATGAAGGGAGAGAAAGACGGACAGACAGACGGAGAGACAGACAGAGAGATAGACGGACAGACGGACAGAAAGACAGACGGAGAGACAGACGGACAGACAGATGGAGAGACAGACAAAGAAATAGACGGACAGACATACAGAGAGACAGACGGAGAGACAGACGGAGAAACAGAAGGAGAGACAGACAGAGAGACAGACAGAGAGACAGACGAATAGATGGATGGGTTGACAGGCAGACAAAATTACCTGTGGGATGTAGAAGAGTTTCCCTCTGTGTGGTTTAGTAAGATGTCCTCCAAACAAAGGCCACAACTGTCTCACACACACACACACACACACACACACACACACACACACACAGAGAGTTATTGTTCCTGAATGAGCGGATGTAAAGTGCACACGCTAATCAGCCATAACATTAAAACTACTAACAGGCGACGTGACTAATGCTGATTGTCGTGCTGCAGTGTCAAACCCAGCCACTAGGGGTGCACTCTTAGTGCCAGTCCAAGGCTTGTGTTAAAGAGGAAGAAACTGGCGTAAAATATGCAGAAAATCAAATACGCAGATCATTTACACACTTCCTCCCTTACATTCCATCAGGTGTGTGTGTGTGTGATGTCTGTACAGTGATGTGGCTGTTGGTGTTCTGATCGACGTCTGGCCCGACCTCACACACTGACAGGAGTTAAAGGTTCTGATACAGACGGCTCGGTGTCTCACACACACACACACACACACACACACACACACACACACACACACACAAACCTTCAGGGAGGTAGAGGAGTCCAGGCTGTGACGTGTCAGAGATGTTTTACAGACACAAGGGAGCGCTGCACTACATTAAGCAGGTGGTTTTAATGTAATGGCTTAGTGGTGTACATTGTTTGTATGTCATGTGTATGTCATGTGATGTCACCTCTCCCAGAATTCTAAACAGTGAGCTCTTCCCACAGCCGTTTGGTCCACACACCAACACATTCGCCCCTGACAACACCTACACACGCACACACACACACACACACACACACATACACACAAAGGTATGCAATTTTTATTATCTTGTACAGTGTGGAACAAACTTTTAAATTACGAAATACGTATATAGAATACAAACACGCACATCCATGAGTAGATAGTGTTAATAAACCTCAACACTGACAGTATTTAAAGTGTGTGAGGCCAGAAATGATCATTAAACATCAACACGTTCTACTTTACAAAGCAAACAGACACATTAATTCATTAAACATCACATTAAACTATGACACAGAGAGAGAGAGACACAGAGACACAGAGAGAGAGAGACACAGAGACAGAGAGACAGAGAGAGAGAGACACAGAGAGAGAGAGAGAGAAAGAGAGAAAGAGAGACACAGAGAGACACAGCGAGAGAGACAGAGACAGAGAGAGACAGATCTGTAAAACATGTTAATAAAACACTGACCTCGAAGGATAAATCCCGGATCAGGACTTCTCTGTTAGGTGTTAACAGCGGCACGTGTTCAAACCTGCAGGTACACAAAACACACAAAACACACACACACAGATGATACACAGTGGTGATAGTGAGTGTGGTGTGATGCTTAACGTGTGTGATGTGACACACAACTGCAGGGGGCAAAGATGGTGGAGAAGTGTGTAGTGTGTGTAGTGTGTGTGTATGTGTAGTGTAGTGTGTGTAGTATAGTGCGTATGTGTAGTGTGTATGTGTAGTGTAGTGTGTGTATGTGTAGTGTGTGTGTATGTGTAGTTTGTGTAGTGTAGTGTGTAGTGTGTGTATGTGTGTGTGTGTAGTGTAGTGTGTGCAGTGTGTGTGTAGTGTGTATGTAGTGTAGTGTGTAATGTGTGGATTGTGTGTAGTGTGTAGTGTGTGTAGTGTGTGTAGTGTGTGTGCAGTGTAGTGTATAGTGTGTGTAGTGTAGTGTGTGGACTGTGTGTGGATTGTGTCTGTAGTGTAGTGTGTAGTGTAGTGTGTAGTGTGTGAAGTGTAGTGTGTAGTGTGTGTGTAGTGTGTGAAGTGTGTAGTGTAGTGTGTGGATTGTGCAGTGTGTGTAGTGTAGTGTGCAGTGTGTGTGTACTGTGTGTGTAGTGTGTGTAGTGTAGTGTGTGGCTTGTGTGTTTAGTGTGTGTGTAGTGTAGTGTGTGTAGTGTAGTGTGTGGCTTGTGTGTTTAGTGTGTGTGTGTAGTGTAGTGTGTAGTGTGTGTGTAGTGTAGTGTGTGGACTGTGTGTGTAGTGTGTGTAGTGTAGTGTGTGTAGTGTAGTGTGTGTAGTGTGTGGATTGTGTGTGGATTGTTTGTGTGGTATGTGTGTAGTGTAGTGTGTGTAGTGTAGTGTGTGTAATGTAGTGCGTAGTGTGTGTGTAGTGTTTGTGCAGTGTGTGTAGTGTAGTGTGTAGTGTGTGTAGTGTAGTGTGTAGTGTGTGTAGTGTAGTGTGCGTAGTGTAGTGTGTGTAGTGCGTGTAGTGTGTGTTGTGTAGATGTGTAGTGTAGTGTGTGTAGTGTAGTGTGTGGATTGTGTGTGTATTGTAGTGTGTAGTGTGTGTAGTGTAGCTGTGTAGTGTGTGGATTGTGTGTGTATTGTAGTGTGTAGTGTGTGTAGTGTAGCTGTGTAGTGTAGTGTGTGTATTGTAGTGTGTGGATTGTGTGTGTAGTGTATTGTGTGTAGTGTAGTGTGCGTAGTGTAGTGTGTGTAGTGTGTGTTGTGTAGCTGTGTAGTGTAGTGTGTGTGTAGTGTAGCTGTGTAGTGTAATGTGTGTAGTGTAGTGTGTGGATTGTGTGTGTAGTGTAGTGTGTACCTGTGTAGTGTAGTGTGTGTGTAGTGTAGCTGTGTAGTGTAATGTGTGTGCAGTGTGTGTGTAGTGTGTGTGTAGTGTGTGTTACCTGATGATGTTGTCGGCTATAGTAATCTGCCCAGAGCCGGGGAGCAGAGCCGAGTTCTCCAGGGCGTCTGGAGGGGGGGGGGCAGTTTAACTACAGTTAAAGAAACTCTGTGACATTACAACCAATAACATCTATCTCAATACTAAGCTAGTTCGTGTGTGTGTGTGTGTGTGTGTGTGTGTGTGTGTGAAGTGAGAACCTAATCCTGTTGCCAAGGCGACGGCGCTGCGCTCGTATCTGCCGCTGTTTACATCCGACAGCACATCCTGAATCTCACTGATTCTCATTGTGAACCTACAGGAGGAAAACACACACACACACACACACCACACACACACACACCACACACACACCAATCAAAGTTAACAGTTGTAGGTTAAATGTTATAATCTGCTGCTGGATAGAGTGAGAACAAAACAAATGCACATGCACTGCGTGTGTTTGTGTGTGTGTGTGTGTGTTGTTTCACCCTGACAGTCGGCTCATCTCTCTGCCCGCCAGAACGATTCTCCCCAAAGCCTGAGCCATACTGAGTAACATCCTGCCACTCTGATAGTACTCCTACACACACACACACACACACACACACACACACACACACACACACACACACACAGGGTTTATACTTCATGAGCATTATTAGTTAGCTGGCAGGTGTGTGTGTGTGTGTGTGTGTGTGTGTGTCTGACCTCCAGTCTCTGGGCGTGTGTGCTGTGATCGTGCCGTGTGTTTGTCGGGTTTAAAAAAGGCCGACTGATCACCAGGTATCCAACCACGAAGGAGATGTCTGTGGGATCAGAACGTCAGAGTCGTTAAGACATGAGCTAATGATTAGCATACAGCCTTAACAAGCTCGTAAACAAGACACTTACACTTAGCCACGATGCTGTCCACAACTCCCATTGAGAAACGGAACCAGATAAAACTTTTCAGGTGTTCCACCTAGAACAATCAATCAATAAATCAATCAAATAGTTACTTAATTAGTCCATTAATTAATTATACTCCATTACATAATTATTCATTTTTGTACCAGTTTGCGAAAAGTTTGATGAATGTTGATCTTTTCTCTTAGGCCACCATTGTAAAAGGCGATTTCCTCACTACACACACACACACACACACACACAAACATATGACCATAGTGTTAAGGATGTATTCCAGCACTCTGATACATGTTAGAAGTGTGTGTGTGTGTGTTTGTACCTGTTAGTAATAAGCCGTGAGTTTGCGTATCTGAACTCTCCCTCATGTTTCTGTTCCTTTACTGTCATTTTCCCAATTGGCCGCCGTAACCACGTCAACAACAGACCAGAGAAGACCAGATAACTCAGCAAGGAAGCAGGACCCTTAAAACACACACACACACACAAACACACACACAATGGATAAATAGATTGTGGATGTTTTCTTTTCAGTTCACCTCCCACTCAGTAGGAGGCGATAAAGACAGTAAAAGGTGTGATGTTTGTGTAGATGATGGAGTGAAGCTCACCTGCACACCCACCGCTGTCGTCAGTTTGAGGAGGTAAATAACGATGTCGAGGAGAGGCTGAAGCACAGCAGGTACAGAACGTGTGGTTATTGTGCTAATTGTATATGCTCATTAATATAATAATAACAATCTGCTGATTCACTAATAGTAATGAGAAAGTGTCTGGGGTTGTCCTGCTCTTGCACACACACCTCTCTCTCTCTCTCTCTCACACACACACACACCCACACACAGCCTCAGTGTCTCTGCAGTGTGCAGTGTGTATGTGCGTAGGGCTCACTGTGTGATTTGTACAGTGGCCAAGAATTGCAAAAGAAAATAACAAAAATGAAAACAGACAACAAATTTAAAAACAAAATGACAAATTCAAAAACAAAGTAAAAAGCTGCTGCTCACCTTGCTGACGTTGGAGTACAGATCCACCACGCTGTTACAGAACCGCTCCACGTCCTGCGTCAGCAGCTGGTCCGCGTTCACGATGCGGTTATCCACATTCCCGATTTTGTAGTAGGTAAAACCCCTGTGATAAAAATCCCACAGTGAGCTTCACCCCCTCCACACACACACACACACACACACACACACGTCAACACCTCCTCATTACCTTCCAGCAGAGGCATACCTGAGGTAGTGTGTGTACAGGTGATCAGTGAGTCGTACACGGAAACACAGCTTCAGCTTGTTCAGTCCCAGTTTCAGAAAATTATTCACTAATGAGATCTGATTTCACAAAACACACACACAAACACACACACACGAAAGAGAGAGAGAGAGAGAGAGAGAGAGAGAGAGAGAGAGAATCACGACACAGCTTAGACAGGATTCAGTTGCAGTACCAGGATCAGCCACCAGACTAAGACTTTACATTAAGCTGCATTACATTCAGGAGCGTGTGCACGAGGTGGTATCAAAAAGTTTGGAGATTAGTTTGATAACACACAAACAGAAACAGAATGCACGGTCACAGGGAGCACCGACCTTCATAAGTCAGTGTGCCAAAAGACATGGTCCTGTTTACATTGGGATCTGTGTGACTGGGGCTGTTCTGACCAGGTGCGTTACCACGTCTGCTACCTCCTCATCTCCCCAAGGTCCAGACACTCGGTAGTGAATTCTACTGCCAGGGTTTAAGGCGTGTGAGGGAGAACTTATGGAAAAAATAGAGCGTGTGAACAGAGCTAATCTTGAAACTTTTTGATACCACCTTGTATGTCATGATCGTTACTCTCTCTACTTTACACTTATTCAAGGGGATGAATTAATAATTTATCATTTATCAAAATAGCAAATACTCATTAATCTTCTTAAGAATTAGTTTATAACACCTTAATATGTTTATTATTGTAATCAATGAACCACACACTTACAAGTGGCATGGCAGCAATGAAGTTGAATAAATACATCCTGAATGTTTTTGTTGATCGTCCAATGATTGCACTGCGCGCGCACACACACACACACACACACACACACAAACAAACAAATTTAAAAAATGGATAAAACAGGATTTACTGGTTAAGTTAGGAAGTCTTCATTTTCAGTCTTAATTCCAGCCATGTTTCAACACACACACACACACACACACACACACATAATTAGACCCCATGCAAATAAACTTCTTGTGTGTTTATAATACACACACACAATCAAAGAAGTGAAAAACTAAGAACAGGATTTACAGGTTAGGTAGGGCAGAGTGTTCAGGCTTAATTTTCACCACATTTTACACACACACACACACACACACACACAAAATATGATTTGAGAGATAATTTGAGAGATATAATGATATAAGACAGTTTTTATTTAAATCTTTAACACTGAATTATAAAGAAATTAAATGAACAGAATCACGCAATCGTTTAATAAAGCACTGATTTAAAGGGGAAAATGTCTGAATGTTATTAACATGTTCTTGTGCTTTTCACACTGTGCATGTAATTAACATATAATTAAACATAAAGATTATTATTGTGTTTGATGTTATATGCAGTGAATCCTCACCTCTCTATCATGGTGCCGTTGTGGATCATCCAGACGTCGCAGTAGGTTCGAGCCAGAAGCATAGCAGCGATGAGCACCAGATACCCCATCTACACACACACATAGAATTTCATTAATAAACTGCTGGACTGTTAAGAAAGCATGTAATCGTCACCTCGTGTCTGATCTGTTGTTACCTCTTTACACAGCGGCTGTGGGATCAGGAGCCTCAGAATCCTGTAGATCCGAGAGATGAAGAGCTGATCCACGCTGGCTTTGTCCCTCCGGACGTTCTGTGTAAAATAATCCCAATCAGACCGCATACACGTGTGTGTGTGTGTGTGTGTGTACAGATAGCAGGATGATGTGTGTGTGAGAGAGAGACATGTGACACTCACAGGTGAGTCTGAGTGGAGCTCTGAGTTCCTTTTAGAGCTGTAGGTGAAAGAAAAAGATCTAATTAAGGATGCAATTAAGTATTAATTAACCCTGTGTGAGACGATGAGTCCTGCAGTGAGAATCAGTCAATGATGAGTGCAATGACAGAACACACACACACACACACACACTCCACTCTGTCTCATACTCTTAGTTATAACCATCATTATAATAAACACACTCTCTCTCTCTCTCTCTCTCTCCTCACCCCTGAGTGGACACAGCAGCCCCCCTCCTCCTGCTCCTCAGCACACACAGGGTGATTAAGGCTAAAGCCCCAGTGATGGAGGAGCTCCTGGCGCTCAGGTACTTACTCACAGCCGCCATGTCTCCTCTGGAACCAGGAAGAGAGACAGAGAGACAGAGAGAGAGAGAGAGACGTGTGAGAGCTCCTCCTCTACCACACACACTTCAGATACACACACAGTCTAATTCAGATACATTAGATTAGATTAGACTGTGTCATTAAATAATGTCTTCGGGGACGGACAGTGTGGAGTAAACGCACTTTGTGTTACTGGGACGTTAATGTTAATGTTTGTTCGCTTCCGCGATGCTTTTATTCTGACACGACGCGCCGGAGTGGAAATCACTTGCAGTAACCCGATTCTACCACACGATGCCGCCAGAGACACATTAATAAGAAGGTTTTACACTCCATGACATTAAACTGATAAAACCCTGATTAAATATAAACCATAACTTTACCAGATTACCGATGGTGTTTTTAATCTGTTGTATTTTGTAAGGTTTATGTGTCATTATGCTAGAATTCATTTTAATGAATTTAAGGCAATGTGTTGGCAGCACAGTGGCGCAGTGTTTAGGGCTGTCCTGTGGTTTTGCACCTCCACGGTCAAGGGTTCGATTTCCACTTCAGGGTCTGTGTGCATGGAGTTTGCATGTTCTCTCTGTGCTTGGTGGGTTTCCTCTGAGTACTCTGGTTTCCTCCAACAGTCCAAAGACATGCAGATTAGGCTAACTGGCGTTCCCAAATTGCCCGTAGTCTGTGAATGTTGACTGGCGATCCCACCACAGACGTAAACATAAGTATAATGGTCACTTCTGGCCTCCACGGATGAATGGATATATTTGTGTTTTTTATATGTTATATTTAATATAATATACTTTATATTACTATAT
>JAQQZT010000018.1:22140263-22148492 GCA_030068275.1 Clarias platycephalus | reverse complement strand
TGATGGAGGTGGTGGGTGTGGTCAGTGTGATGGAGGTGGTGGGTGTGGTCAGTGTGATGGAGGTGGTGGGTGTGGTCCTGCGCAGGTTATGTGACTACAGTCAGATCTCAGCTCCTGATGAAGATGATGATGTTGCTCAGGAGAGACAGAGGATTTACAGCAGGACACAAAACAACGACATCCTGCACGTCCGAGATCTCACCAAGGTCAGCCTCGACTACACCTTACTCACACATCTGTAAACCATCATCACTTACACATGATGTGTGTGTGTGTGTGTGTGTGTGTGTGTTCAGGTGTACGTGGGGAGGAAGAGACCGGCGGTGGATCGAATCTGTGTGGGTGTTCCACCTGGGGAGGTAAAACATCTAGTTTATGTCTCTGTGCTGAAACACTAACAGTGCTGTAGCGTAAGGAATACGTTTAAACACACAGACGCTAAGGTTAGCCTGCGTTCACAGTGTTTTGGGCTGCTCGGTGTAAACGGTGCTGGAAAAACTACCACTTTTAAAATGCTGACTGGAGACACAGACGTGACCTTCGGTGAGGCCTCGGTAGCCGGATACAGGTAACACCTTAATGTGTGAAAACTGTTCGTAAGAAACCACACTGAGACGTGACACTTAAGTACGGCTGAATCGTGAATTGTGGTACTTTGATGTTTCTTACACTAGTATTCTGACCAACATCCTGGATGTGCACCAGAACATGGGCTACTGTCCGCAGTTCGATGCGATCGATGAGCTGCTGACGGGCCGAGAGCACCTGTACCTGTACGCGCGGCTCCGGGGAGTTCCCGAGTCCGAGATCGGCCGAGTGAGTCAGGGATCGTTAGTCAGAAACATACAGAGCAATGGACGTTCATGAAGTTAAAGGGTGAATATCTCACATCAAGTGACCTCACACTGCTCCATGTGTCCTGCAGGTGGCGCAGTGGTGCGTAGATAAAATTGGCCTGTCAGAGTATGAAGGTCTCTGTGCTGGAACGTACAGCGGAGGAAACAAGAGGAAGCTGTCCACTGCCATCGCCATGATCGGCTGCCCACCTCTACTGCTTCTGGTCATCATCACCATCTTTATCATTATAATAATAATAATAATATGTATGTATTATGTATGCAATATTGTATTATAAATTAATGATAGAATTTACTTTTAAGGGAAGCAGCTGATTGGTCAGAAGGTGTTGATTAATTCTCTCTGACAGCAGCACAGGTTTATATTAATGCCGATATGTTATGGTTTCCATAGAAACAGTTAACACGCAGGCAGGCACTAATTATAACTAATTATAAACAAATGAAACATGATTCAATTGGATAACGTTTTCTTGAAGGTGATGTTTCTGTAGCATGTATGGAAGGATTCTCCAGCGTCAGAGGGCAAGCCGTATCTTTAAGACATGATTATTCCATTTTAGTTTTTGGTACACACACACACACACACACACACACACACACACACACACACACAGTGTTTATTAGTTAATCAATGTCATTGCTCCAGGCTCTTACACTTGAATCTAAATCAGTATAAACTCTGTAATAATTATTCTGGAATTGCTCCTGTACATCAGTCAGTGCTGGGTTCGAACCCTCGCCGTGTTTAACCCTGACTGTGGTGTTTACAGGATGAACCCACCAGTGGGATGGATCCTCACTCACGCCGCTTCATGTGGAATGCAATCATGAGCGTCATACGAGACGGCAGAGCTGTAGTTCTAACATCACACAGGCAAGCTGTGTCAAACTGCTACACACACACACACACACACACACACACACACACACACACACACACAGACACACACATTTACAACAGGGGTGTCAAATATACAGCCTGGTGGAACAGGGACACAGTTGTTTTGCACAGAGGAACCTTTGTTTAATTTGATTTGATTATAAATTTGAATTCCAAGTCTGTCCACATGGAGGCGAAACAGAGCAACAAACTCAGAGCAATAAACCAGAACACGATGATACAGCGCGTTACAGCATCAGATTATCTTGCTAATAGTCAAGTCTCTTTTCAATAGATCTAATTCAAGGGATTTACAGGGAATGGGGGTGAATACTTATGCAAAGATGCTACGAGTCCTCTTGCTGGAGCTCCCAGAGTTAGGTTATGCCCACTGGCCGTCCTGCAGCGTCCACATCACTCCTCCTGCCACATGTTCTGTCAGTATCAGCACTCGTATACCAAAGTCCTGGGCTTCGAACCTTCAACCACTCCACCAGGAGGCGGGGCTTATTCACATGCGCTACAGGATCTCATAGTAGTGTTTACATACGGTAACACTGAACTAAAGCTAAAGTAAAGACACAGAGACACGAGCCAGGGACCTCACACATCAGAGACTGGGACATTAACTCCTACACCAGTGGGCATAACCTAACTCTGGGAGCTCCAGCAAGAGGAGTCGTAGCATCTTTGCATAAGTATTCACCCCCATTCCCTGTAAATCCCTCGAATTATATCTATTAATTGCCAGGCCACAATAAGAAACCTGTTCTTAATCTGTCTTGCCTGGTTAAATAAAGGTAAATAAAAATAAATAATTAAAAAGAGACTTGATTATTAACAAGATGTGTGTGTGTGTGTGGTCATTTCATCTCTTCATCACTAAACTGATCAAGTGTAATGAGACCCGTGAGCTTGTGAGTTTAACGCTCCTGATGGACGCGAACTCAGAACAAACCAACAAACCATTGTTTCAATGATACTTCCCCTGTGTGTGTGTGTGTGTGTGTGTGTGTGCAGTATGGAGGAGTGTGAGGCGTTGTGCACTCGTTTGGCCATCATGGTGAACGGCACATTCAAATGTCTTGGCACAATCCAACACCTCAAGTACAAGTAAGATTTTTACATTTTCACTTTTTTTTAAAAATAAACACATAAAGTATAAACGCAGTCCCGAGAACTGATGATGACAAAGTGCAGAAACAGATCGTGGATATTACTGATGATGATGATGATGATGGAAAGATGAAGAATTTTAGACAAATAGATTGGAATTAATTTTTTCCCGTCAGACACTGGGACATCAGACACTGGGACGTCTCCAGTTTAATGAAGAACCTGATGCTCTGGGTTTCACAGATCGCCGGCAAAACACCAGACATCAGCTACAGTCTCTCAGAATAGGAGATAATAATATAATAAATATATCTAACAAATATATAAATAAATAATAAATATATAATAAATATAATCTTAATTATAATCATAATAATCTTATTTTAGGTTTGTTTAAGTTAGTTTTAAGGTTTCATTTGTTAAGAAATCTTTGCACTGAGTTCTGAGTTTATCTGATGGTTAAACAGACTCTGCACTAATGTGAGACAGGTGATGAACTAAAAGTCCACAGCGCTGGATTCGGGACAGGACCGGTCGTGGTGATGATGTTCCCCTCCTACACTTACCCCCCTGTGTTTGACTCCAGACACGTGTGTGTGTTCGGTTCTCAGGTTCGGAGACGGTTACGTGGTGACGATGAAGATCCGAGCGGCTCGAGCCGGTTCCTCTCCGGACCTCGGTCCTGCTGAAGCTTTCATGGAGAGCAACTTTCCGAAATGTGTGCAGCGCGAGAAACACTACAACACCCTGCAGTACGAGATCGGCTCGTCATCGCTCGCTCGAGTCTTCCAGCTGGTGGCAGAAAACAAACACAAACTCAACATCGAGGACTACTCCGTGTCTCAGACCACGCTGGACCAGGTGAATAAAAAGCACTATTTATGTGTGTGTGTGTGTGTGTGTGATTGAACTCGCTAGTTAAGCATAGCTAACTTTCCAAACAGCTGTTCCAGGGACTTCTTAGTCAAGCAAATGTGTTTCATGAATGTAGAAAAACTATCATGACATAACGAAGAGCTTTAAAACCACATGGAGGGGCGAAGGTGAGATACTGGGGCTACTGGTTCCCAATTTTAGCCAGCTACGTTAGCTACAAATAGCTAATCACTTGTCAAAATAATAATCTTTGTTTCAGTATCGTAAACATCCTCCTCACTATGTGTGCAGTTTAACACAAACTTAAGCTTCACACGTTACTTTTAACAAGCAGAAAAGAAAAAAGAGATTTTATTATTTCTTCTTCTACGGTTTCCGCTGGACGTTACTATAGCTTAACCTGCTATATTATGAGCAACCACTAGAGGGCACAATGCACAAGTTAATGTATAACAACTACCTACTGTGTTTCTAAAACTGTACAAAAGAGAACAGAGTCACAAACAAATGTGAAGTGAAAAGTGAGCAGGTCCAAAGTGTGTTTAATTTCAGGTGCGACGCCCTCTAGTGGCAAGACATCAACAAGACGCAGCAGACATTAAATCCTTAAATCATTTTATCTCAAGCAGAAAGAAGTGCTCGAATTAAAACGCTCAAATAAATCACAAACTCTCTATTGTTACACCCTGACCACGCCCGTGACCACACCCTGACCACACCCTGACCATGCCCGTGACCACACCCCATCCATACTGTCCTTCAGTTTTTTTAGAATCACTCAGAGCAGAGGGGAAAAAAACCTCTTCCCAGTTGTGTGTGACTGACTAACTGGCACTTAGTTAGTAACCCAGTAACCCAGTGTAAGTATCTGTATTTGTCCAGTGAAGTGAACTTCAAAGAACTTTTTGTAAGTTGCTCTGGATATGAGCGTCTGCCAAATGCCTAAATATAAATGTAAATGAAACCCTGCCTTGATTTGATTTCCATGTGATTTAGATTTAAATTACATTACATTAGATTAGATTAAAATTAAATTAGATTAGATTTAAATTATAATGTGATGTGTTTTGTTCTTCTTTCAGGTGTTTGTGAATTTCGCTAAGCAGCAGTCGGGTGAGGATGATGATGATGTCGTTCTTCATCCCAGAGCAGCTGGAGCCAGACGAGAGGCAAAAATCTCACCTGTTAGGGCTTCTTCCAAAAAATAACCATGTCAAGTAAAAACGTCATGACACACCGTACACACGCCTATAGAACACACACACACACACACACACACACTCCCCTGTCTACTAATGATTTAATGAATCAAAGGAGGAAGTTTAATCCGATTCCTGACACAGTAATAAATAAATAATAAAGATGGAGCGAGTGTGTGATGATGGTGTGAAATCTCTCATCATCAGCTGTGTGTGTGTGTGTGTGTGTGTGTGTACCGCTGTCCATCTGTGTGTCATGTGAAGTGTAACATCAATAACACACAATACTGGGGATGTAAAGAAGTGTGTGTGAGTACGTGACACGTCACCACGTTTACGTGTTCTGTAAATATGCTGTCTTATTGTTTTTGCGTTTTTTTTTTACGTTTGTGCTTTTCTGCTGAAGCCGTGCCTGTTTTATGTATCTGACACACACACACACACACACAAATTGCTGCAGCTTTTAAGCCAGAATAAAGCTCTTATTAATATATTTTCAATGAGTTTTAATATATATAAAATATTTATTTTCACATCTTTACTTACTAATTATAATTAATGAAATGTGTAAATTCGTGTCCTGAACACAACACACACCTGTAATGAAAAAAAAAAACTCTCTGAAACATTTAATCTTTTTATTTTCCAGCTGTTTCACATCGAGCAGCTGTTTACAGGATTCAGAAAAAAACATTTAACTTTGTAGAAAATATTGAATTTTATTACAATAGATAAAGAAATTCTACAGTAGTAAACGTTCATCTTTTGGTGGTTTAAAGTTTTTCGATCACAGTGACGTCAGGTCGCGTCCCAAACGCTCTCGTCTCGTCTCTCACCGAAAAACTCATCAGGAAATTCAGGACGGAGCTTTTTACAGAATTTCACGCTTTTAGCACAGCATCAGATTTCACTGCTAAATGTTTCTCTCTGTCCTGCATGTGTGTGTGTGTGTAAATTAAACAAGGTTATAAAAGGGTTGTTTGTGCGCTGTGTCCCAAATCACTAGAGGAAGAGTGGAATGATGGCGCTCCTGAGCTTGGGGTACTCGGGGAACTCCTGCCTGTAGGTTCTGTGTTTGTCTCGAGCCCAGATGGTCATCTGTACAAACCCGATCAGCGTGAACACAGCCACTGCAGGAGAGACGCGGGGAGGTTATTACTGTCATGTGTGTGTTAGAAGATGTGTGTGTGTGTTAGAAGGTGTGAGGTTTGAACCTGGAACACACTGCGTCATCACTGAGAGGCTGATCCAGGAACCCACCTGCGAACAAAACAACACACAGAATCAATAACATTAACATAAACTACAAGCAAACTGTGTGTGTGTGTGTGTGTGTGTGTGTGTGTGTGTGTGTGTTGAGTCTAACACACCTCATATGTGTAGTTTGGGCAGGAGACAAAGAAAAACAACCAGGTGAAGGGATTTTTACTCGGGTATGGAATCTGCATCGGCCTCGATCCTGAAACACACACACACACACACACACACACACACCATGTTCAGCTCTCATTCTCTCTGATGTGATGAGAGATTAAATGTTTTATTAAAGGTAGTGATGATGTTGATGGTGATGATGATGATGATTAAAGGTTATCCTCTGACCGTTACAGCTGAGGTGATTGAGGATGAGGTGAATGGAGATGTTTCCAGACTCACAGATCTGAGAGAGGAGCAGACACACACACACACACACACACAGCTGGAACGTCACGCTGACATTGACAACAGAATTCAAATATATCTATTTTTATTTATTTATTTACTGAAACCGGACTTTAGGACACACACCAGGAACGTCAGGAACGCCGTGTAGATCTGAATTTTTCCGTACACTAAAATGGAAAAACACACACGTTAATGTTAACACACTGCTCACGCTCACACTCCCTACACTTACACCTTCTGACTAAAACGGGACCACAGTTTCACTTAAAATGTTTATAAAGAATAATCGAGTCACTCGGACGATGTTCAGGTCAGAAAGAGTCGAGAGAAACACTGGAATAAAAATATGGATTTAAAACCGAACAAACTGGAATTTATAAATGTTGATGTTTGTGATATTATTGTAAATCATGAACACCATGCAGTGAGCAGTAAGGAGTGAACACTAGGTAGTGAACACTTACTGGGCGTGGTGTAGAGAGGATGGTTGATGTAGTACGCTAACCACGCTGAAAACCCCCAGTAATATAAACAGTTCTGCAAAATAACATGAAACAGCAGTTAACCCCGCCCACAGCCTCTCTGATTGGCTGAGAGAATAACTGGGCTAGCAGTGCTAACATCCTGACCAATATGAAGGTAAAGAGAATTCAGATTCCTGAACCTCTCATCAAACTATGAAAATCCTACAGACAAGCAATCAAAATATACAATATACAATCTCTAATATGTTAACAATTTAATAAATAATAAATAATAATAAACCAGCGCTATGGTGTGCAGCGGCAGAGTCCCGTCTGAAAACCGGTGGATAAATATCGCCTCCACTAATCGCTTTATATAGTGCAGAGTGTGACACACACATGCCAATCTGCACAGAGAAGGAGAAATTTCACACACACACACACACACACACACACACACACACACACACACACACACACACACACACACACAAGAATATTTTAGGATATTAGGAGTCAAATTTCATCCTGTTTGTTTACTGAAACAATTAATCAGAATCAAGCTGTTTTGAGGTGTGACCTTTAGTAACCTCATGACCTCAACATGGCCTCATCACAGTGTAATATAAACAGAGTCTTGAGACAACATTAATCACAGTAATGTGCGCGACACAACGCTAACACGCTCACACTCTGCAATATTAATAATTATAATAATAATAATACTACTTATATAGTAATAAAGTTAAGTCTGACCTGACGGCGGTGTGTGAGCTTCGTGTGTAATCGTACTCATCACTGTAGATAAACGGCAACCGATAGTAAAACAGCAGATACATAAAAAGTGGCCCGATGCTCTCTGACAGAAAGACCTGTAATAACACACACGCACACACACACACACACACACACACAAGAATGTAAGAATCTGAAGGTGAATGTGGTGGTGTGTACGAACATAAGTGTGTGTGTGTGTGTGTGTGTGTGTATATGTGTGTGTGTGTAGGTGTGAGTGTGTGTCTCCTCGCCATGGTCCAGCCTAGCTGAGGCCCGAGGTCCTGCAGGAACATGGTGGCTGTCGTCCCCACGGGCAGATCCTCCAGAACATCTTCATCTCTCAGAGCTTTTCCCTCTGAACAACAGCGACGCGTTTTAATGAGACGCAGAAT
>JAQQZT010000018.1:22127763-22135263 GCA_030068275.1 Clarias platycephalus | reverse complement strand
AAGCCATAAAATTTAGCAGAATTAGAGGTGGGGCCGATTTGAGTGATAGCTGCAGGGCAGGTACGTATCAAACCGCTAGCTGTCTGCTGTGCATCAGTTTAGCTAACCAGTTAACTGGAATCGTTGTAGTTTAACTCAGCACAAGAAATATAGGATTTGACGCGGGACAGAGTGCATTAGCATATTAATTAATCTTACCTGACATAGCATTTAAGCTAAGCTAAAGCTAAGTTAGCTAACTTGTGGGTGGTAACTGAGTTAGGTAGGTGGGATCCAGGCTCCGTTTGTTCCGCCCAGGGATTAGGTGGAGTCAGCTACCCGTACCCGTACACTCCCGCTTACTTTAGTTTAACATTTTACCACTTTAGGAGAAAATCTCTTCTTCTACTCTTACTTTGTTGAACTTAACCTTACCTAATAACCTTTGCCTTACTGCTGTAACCTAACCTACCCCACCTTAACCCCACTACACTCCACCCCACCTCAAACCCTAACCCCACCGTAGCCCCGCCCACTAACACTGTACATATTGTCCTGGTTTAAAATTAAAACCTCATCACGGTCCCCACATGTATTTAATTGCCACACACTCCTGTTCTCCTTATAAATTACACTTCCACAAAAATCACACACACGAACTCGATCAGCGTGATTGAATAGAAACTAACTTCTACATCGTACCAATCATTTATTCCAAGTTTTACATAAATTATAGAAGAAAAAAACTACACAAATGTGTCAATTTTAAATGCCTATAGTCATGTATTTGGAGGGAACCGAGGACATGAACAGATCTGCAAACAATATTCAGACAAAGACAGAAAAGCAAATCAGACAAAACCACGTCGAACCACAGAAGCTTAAATATCGAGCGCAGGAACGCAGTTTCAGTTTTCAAACTTTAAACAGAAACTCGAGTAGAGAAGTAGAGAGAGCAAAACGTGTAACTGAAGAGCTGTTTAACATGTTTCCCTTCCACTTAGAGTTGAGGTATAAAATAAAAAAGGAGTGTGCGTCCGATATAAACTCTCTGGCTTCATCGGACGTCTGATTACCACAGCACTAACGCTAACACTCACAAAATAACCACATTAGTGGGTTCGAATCTGCCGTTACACAGACATGAAATCCTAAAATGACTCCTTCACAATCCGCGTTAGACGGATAAATCTCCTGCTCGTCTGAAAGTGGTCTATATTTACAGTAGGGCTGCTTTAATGCTGATTTTAATCACCAGGACAACTGCTTTAAAGTGAAATAAAAAAACAGATATCTAAAGAAATCTCTGTAGAATTATCAAATTAAAGACATGCACGATTCTGCAGGAAAGCGGATTCAAAAAGACATTATTGTACAAAATTATAATTACACAAAGATTTTTTTTTAAATGCACTTTCTATAGCACCATAATATTTCATTTTTTCCCCTTTATATATGAAGAGTGGATTAAAAGACCTGGAGGAAAGAAAAAGCAATAAAGGTCAGTGGTGTTGGGAATAAATTCCGGTTCGGGAGTTGGGATAAAATAATGGGATTAAAATTAAGCAGTGGATTTTTGGGAAATCAATAAAAAATTATGTCGATTAGAAGCTAATTTCATACTGGGATTAAAACTGGGGGGAAAAATTGGATTTGGTGGAACACAGGAAAACCTTTTTCTTTTTTTTGTTTAGTCTGAAAGTGCACCGTTATTCACCAGTTCATGTCTTTTCTTCATGTTGGTCCTCAGGTCGCTGGTCTCAGTCTCTCCATCTCGGCCCCACAAGGGCGATCAACATGAGTGTGTGTGTGTGTGTGTGTGCGCGCGTGTGTGTGTGTTTGTGGAAGCTGTCCACACGTCTCGAAGCGTCCCAGCACGACCCGTCTGGAGGACGGCTGTTACCCGAGGAAGCAGACAGGGCCGACCTCGAAGCCGAACCTCTGGTTGGAGTCGCCGAAGTCGTTCAGCATCACGTCGATGACGGGCAGCTGGTCGATGCGCGGGGTGTTTATCTCCAACACGGTCCTGGCGTAGCCCTGCTTTTGCTGAAAAACATCAAGAGAGGAGATTTCATCAGAACCAGCGTTCATGTCACATGATGCACCATTAGCTCCGCGTCCCGTAACGCAGACAAAACAAAGAGCGCTGTGATCACGAGGTTGTAACTCTGGAGGCAGAATTTCTGAAATCTTCTTACCGCGCAGGCGTCGTACACGGCCTTGATGAAGGGGTTGTTATCGTGAGACATTTCTTCGTCGTTGGAGCCGAGGAAGCGCAGCGCTTTGTCGTAGTTGTCGGCTTTAGCGTCGAACCAGGCAACGGATTGGTGGCAGATGTAGGTGAAGTTCTGTCTCGCCGCGGAACTCAGCAACTTGAGGAACGTCATCTGGACGCCGCTGATGGAGCTCTCCTCCACATCCACGTACGACAGCTGGCGAAGAGACCAGGGTTAGAGAGACTAGTGAGGAGGAGCGCAGGCCCGTCATAGTGCAGAGGGAGGCTGTGAGCCACGCCCTCGTCCTGAACCCAGGAAGATGTTGGCAAATATTTTAAACTGAGACTTACGATCTTCCCGCGCTTGAATTCGCTAAACCAGGTTCCCGGAGACTCTTTCGGCCAGTTGGATATCCGGACCTGTCGAGAGGAGAACAGAGAGAGTGTGTGGCACGATGAGCGCAAGCTGAGACAAACCGCTAAGTTTGAGGGAGTAATGTCTCACCCCTGAGGACTTCTTATCAGGAAAGATACACGTCTCTCCTGACGCGGTGAAGTTACAGTAAACCTTAAAGGCGTCTCCTTTACAGCCCATGTTAGGGTCGATCCAGTAATCACCTAAAACACACACAATCATTCAGTTACTAACATACACACACCACCTCTCCACATGCTGTGAAGTCAGAGCAATAGATCTTCTCCTCCCTCGCCCGAGACTCATCATTGAGGTTATTTCAGAGTGTTGGTGTCTCACCGTCGGGGAAGTCGGGCTGGCTGATCTGCAGGTCTTTACAGGTCCGGGCCGGATTGTCCTGCGTGCCCAGAGGAAACTTCATGCGCTCGATGTCCAGCTTCAGGTTATTGAGCGAGCCGTAGACCTCATCCATCCCCTCGGTTCCCTCAAAACCGTAATCCATCATGGTGTCGTCGGCCTGGACGTCTGAAGAACGCTTCGCCTTCTTGGACATCTGCATGGGCAGCGGCTGGACCATGTCACCTGGAGGACCCTAAAACCACCAGCAGGTAAAGTTACTGATGTTCAACCAAGTACACACACACCATCATCCACAACTGCACTTATTTATTTATTCCCCTCATTTTCTCGTGTCCAATTCCTCCCCGTCACTAGGGGGCTCCACGTTAAAGCTACTACCACTCAGTCAGGAGGGCCGAAGGCTCTATCACGTGTTTCCTCCGAACCACATGATGCCAGCCAATCGAACTGTTCACTCACGCACCATTGGGAGCGGCGTAACACACTCGGAGGACAGCGCTATCCGCTCCTTCCGGCTGTGATAGATTGCAGCATCACCCGGGAATCGAACCCGCGATCTCCGGATGATAGGGCGAGGACTTTACCACTGCGCCACTCGGGGGCCACAACTGCATTATTTTATCAGAAATACTGAAATTCTAAATATATTAGACTTACAGGATTACCAGGAGGACCGATCAACCCGGGTTCTCCTTTCTGACCCGCTGGACCCTAAAAAACACATCGTTATTTCATTTTACATAAAAACATGACAAAACCTACTCGAGATGAAGATACTTAAAGCCTTATCTCAATAATGATTACAACATGTTCATGACTGCAGCTAGCTGGCGCTACAGCTCCAGTTTAATATTAAATAATATCTGAAGCTGTTGAGTGTTAAAGGTAAACACACTGCACTTACACGGTGATGCTGAAATGTAAAAGTATAAATATAGATTCTGATACACAGGTTTAATCAAAAGTGATGTGAAAGACGTCAACAGAACTCACAGACGCTCCCTTGGATCCTTTTTGTCCTTGTGTTCCCTTTATAGAGAGACAGAGACAGAGTGAGTCAGTCACATAGATAAGAATGATATAAATAAGATCATGTGTAGAATATTTGGAGAACGGTGCAGTAATGGAGACAAGGAGACTTACAGGAATACCAGGAGAACCAGGAGGACCAACAGGACCAGAAGTACCTACAGCACCCTGAGATCAGACACAGGACAGATCAAAACCAGCCAGAGACAAGTCTGGGATTAACTGAAGTGTGTGTGTGTGTGTGTGTGTGTGTGTGTGTGTGTGAGTTCACTTACAGAATCACCTTTCCCTCCAGTTGTTCCCTGAACTCCAGGTAAACCTCGGTCTCCTTTCTCACCTGTTTCACCCGAAGGCCCAATTAGACCAATCAGACCAGGATGTCCCTGAAAAGCACAAACACACACCATGACATCACACCACACACTCCACAACTTTAATATTTATTTATAAAAAAAAAAATTCAAATATTAAACCAACTTCCCCCTTTTTGTCAAACATGCTGTTATATTTTATATATTATATATACACTGGTTAATGGAATGGACCACTTTCCAATCTAGCGCCCCCTAGCTGACTGTTATATAAATATCTATGAAACACACTAACTGTAGAATCAGCAGAATCCGAATAAGCAGTGACCCCCCACCCCCCGCCCCCCCCCAAAAAAAATAATAATAATTTGTATATAGATGTATATTTATATTGATATACTATTGTAACTTCCACTAGGGGCACTAGACTGAAGAGTTGTTGTTTAAACACAAAACAGTACACAGGATCTCTACAGAACTTTATACATCATTTTATAAACCTACTCTAAGTATATAATATTTACAGATGATGCATTGTTTTTGAACTGAGCCAAAACATTTATAAATGCTCTTTATATAATTATTTATACAATTTACAATATACAATTTATATAAACTGTTTAAAACCCACTTTACCTTTTCACCCTTATACCCAAAGTCACCTTTCAGTCCAGGAAGTCCAGGAGGACCCTAAACACAGAACAGTCACATGATCACAGGAACAATTAGAGGGAAAAAAAAATCTTTATTAGATTATTTATAATAAAGTCTTTGACTAACTGTTAAAGTGATTAGTTAACTTACTTATAATAATTAAGTATATTATAATAAGAATATTTATAATAAATCTAATTATTCTGAAGTTTATATTTTTATTGTCACTAATCCCCATGTAAACGTGTATAACCACGGCTCTTACCAGTGGACCCGACAGCCCGTCTTTACCCCCGACACCAGGAGATCCCTGTTCACCCTGTAATGATGTCATAAAAGTCCATTAGAAATAGTTACAAACACTCAGAGTTTTTAAAGCATTTTTAGAAATATTTGTATTAACGCCCGGAGCCGACAGGAACTTTACCACGGGTCCAGGAATTCCTCTAAGACCATCAGCACCGGCCTTTCCAGGGGCCCCTTGAGGTCCAACAGGCCCGGTTTTGCCGGTAGGTCCTTCAGCTCCAGTTTCACCCTGCAGACAGAACACAGGAAATACGTACATCACTATGGCTCGAAATTATCACACACACACACACTATAACTACATAACATAATACACACATCACTATAATAACATAAATATATTCTGGTCACATGGTTCAGTTTTTACCTTAGAGCCCTTTTCTCCCTGCTTGCCTTCGGTTCCTGTCCGTCCGATCGAGCCCTGAATCACACAGCACGCAACATTATTAAATAAATATAGAAAACACATAAAAAATATAAACATTAATTACAAATCAGATCAGTATTTTTATTTCAGCCTTTAATTGTGCTTTTATTTCTGTATAATTGTGTCTGTATAAGTGTACTTGTTTTAATAATTCCCTTTTCATTTATTTTTAGCGTATTCAAATATCTTCATGTGTTCATTCTTAGAGCATCTTATCTCTATTTTATACATTTCTGTTTGTTTAATTTTTAAAACTATTTTTGTCCATTTACGAGAATAAAAAACAACTAATCGCTTTTCTGGAGGGAAGTGTGTATCAGTAGCTCACTCTCTTTCCTGGAGGTCCAGGAGGTCCTGCTTCACCTGATGGTCCCGCGGGTCCCTGCACACACACACACACACACAAACGCCAATCATATCAGTGCATTGTGTACGTGTTTAGAGTACTAAATACACACGGTGAACCTGGCCGTATGACCGAGACGAGACGTACAGGCTGACCAGCTTCTCCGTTATCTCCTTTGTCTCCAGGAAGTCCATCGAGTCCCTGTGAAACACACCATACTCCTGTTACCCATAATTCACTGCCACACACTCCTCTGTCTGTGTGTGTGTGCGTCTCACTCCACTACTTACAGCGATGCCGGGCTCACCAGGAGGACCAGGGTCTCCAGGAAAGCCAGAAGGTCCCTAGGTCACAAAGAGGTCAGGGTTACTGAGGGGTCACACAGTGCGGGGTCACATGATGTGTTGTCTATTCTCACTCACTGGGTTTCCCTTAGGACCGTCATCTCCAGGGGGTCCTCGTGCTCCTGCGGGTCCTGCAGCTCCAGGTGGTCCCGTCTCTCCTTTCTCACCAACTTCACCTTTAGGACCCTAAAAACACACCACCGCAACGTCACACCACCACATTACATGACCACTGTCGCGTTGACGTCACTGAATAAAGTGTTTAAATTATTAATAAATAAATCTGTGTAATGAAACAATTATCTGTATACATACAGTATAACTAATACATCACAGATATCATGTAAAATATTACAATGCAAAATAAATACCAGTAATAACAATAATAATACCTCTTAATAGTATTACTGTTGTTCTTTGCCATTATTAGTAGTATTATAATTTAATTATTTTTTATTGTTTATATTTTCACAACTTCATCAACTCATTATATTTACTTTTCATTATTTATAATCATTAAAATTTTTGTATTCTATACACGTGTGCCATGTGATTCTTATTCTTATTACGTTTATTGTTATTTAATTTGTCTTCTCCTTACATTTAACTTTTATAATTTTTTTTACTGAGACATTATTTTATATTATATCAAATTATTTTATTAATGCTGTGAATTATTACTATTAGTTTTAAACATGTTAGATGTTCTTCAAATATTTAAAATTATACAAATGTATGGAATATATAATGACATGAATAAATAATAATAATAATAATAATAACAATAATAATAATGAAAATGATGAACAATCTATTTACAGTACAGTACAGTAAATCGTTTCCGAACCAGAAGCCTTGGGTGGACCGATCGATCCGCGATGCTGTGAATGAACGGACCGCTGCTTATAATGCCGCATTCATCAGCGGCGATATGAGCGCATATAAAGCGGCTTCTTAAGGCGTCAGGCGAGCGGTGAGGGAAGCTAAAGGCCGGTTCCGACAGCGAACTGAATCACACTTCCACCAGGGTGACACATGCCGCATGTGGCACGGATTCCGCACAATCACGGACTACAAGTTTGCCAAAGACACCACGACGATCGTCGCCGACTCT
>JAQQZT010000018.1:22017729-22028739 GCA_030068275.1 Clarias platycephalus | reverse complement strand
ACATTTCTAAGGTCACTGGCGGTCGTATTAAGCATTTCACTGCATTTCGTACTGTGTATGACTGTGTATGTGACAAAATAAAATTTGAAATAAAATTTGAATTTGAATTTGAAATGCATCCATTTTATAAGAAAAAATGCTGAGACACAAAGAAAGGGCAAAACAAACACACACACACACACACACACACACACACATACACCATCTCCACACTGTTACCAGATGTTTCTTAAATATACATACAGTACAGAAATGCACATGTTCTAATTCTCTGTCCTTGTCCGTCCCCCTTCTCTATATGGTCAGTGGTTCCTGTTGCAATAGTAGTTAATTGCAGCTCTGTAATGTGAGTCAGTGTGTGTGTGTGTGTGTGTGTGTGTCTTTAACTAAAGTGTTAATAAACACTAGGGCTGTTCCCTGCAGTAAACTGCAGTACACACCACCCTGATGGAGATTTAACCCGTATCCATCTCCACCCAAGACTTTCCCCCGCCCCACCTCTACTACACACACACGTCTCTGACGTGAACCTGACCAGCAGGTGGCGTCTCCGCTCTCCTGGACCGCTGCGAGCACATAGTACACTAACACTCAGGTACACTAACACACTCGATGACAACACCGCCATGTTGGTGCACTACACTGCTACAGCGACGAGCTTCATCAGCAACAATATGGATGATGTCACTGTCTCTAAGATCATCACTACACAGTCACATGACTCCGCCTTCTGGTCGGGTAACAAAACAGCCCTGAGGACAGCAAGGGTCCATCAGAGAGGATAAACACACACTTACACACCCACACACACACACACACACACACACACACACACACACACACACACACACACACACCTGAGAATCCATCAGCACTTCCAGGACAGCGGTGACACGGCGACTGTTCCAGATGTGCTGAACATCTTCTCCACTTGATTCAAGGCTCCTCGTGAGCAGGTCCTCAGTCTCACCACAGCGGATGTGAGGGAAAATCTACACACACTTCGTCTTGCTGGACCCCGAGTGCTCAGAGGATGTACACACCAGCCAGGGACATCGACATCATCTCCCTGAGCAGCACCACTGGATCCATGTGCTTCAAATTCACTACCATCGTCCCCGTCGTCCCCGTCGTCCCCGTACTCAGAAGATCTCAGTGTCCAGTCTCATTGATCACCGTCTCGTCTCACTCACACACACAACACCATGAAGTGCTTCGAGTGGCTCAGGTACATCGTCCCCTACTGACCCAAACCCCACACACTGGACACACACACACATACACAGCACACAAATATGCACACACATGCAAAAAATACAAACTTGTGCATCTTTTGTGTCTATGTGTATCTTTATATCTGCGTGTGTGTGTGTGTGTGTGTGTGTGTGTGTGTGTGCACGTGTGTGTGTGTGTGTGTGGATCCTTGAGAATTTGTGATGTGTGTGTGTGTGGTTCAATATGAAATCTAAATCAAATGCAAAACTTAATGTTACTTTAACCAACTATTGGTTTCAGAATAAAAGATTAACACGAACTTATCAGGTGACTCCAGTCTGTCATGGTTTCACACACACACACACACACACACACACACACACACACTGACGTGATCTCTGTCCTAACCTGGGCTGGAGCGCTATGATTCTCTGTCCCTCCTTTTCCTTATATGGTCAGTGTTTCCTGTAGCAGTGGTAGGTAACTGTGCGTGTATGTTAACAGTATGTGTGTGTGTGTGTGTGTGTGTGTGGTGTGTCTGAGAGAGAGAGCGTGTGTGTGTGTGTGTGTGTGTGTGAGTGTGTGTGTGTGTGTGTGTGAGAGTGTGTAGCTGTAACAGATCGATCCTTGCACCCCCTCCAGCTGAGGATGGCACAGCTGTTTCACCATGACACCACACACACACACACACACACACACACACACACACACACACACACACACACACACACACACATCATCACTACACTGCTCTGCTCATGCCCACACTACAGAATTTAATAAAGTGTGTTTATTAAAGATAATATATTTTTTTCATCCACTGATCCATTACAGTGTAAACTTTAAGGCCAGTATTTCCCCACTCTTCCCCACTCTCTGTCAGCACTTGGCTGGCTCTGGCCCCTTGTCTCTGCAGGGCCTCTGGGGGGCGCTGTGATGTCTGTCACCAGGATATTGACAGCAGATCCTTTGTGTTCTGGGCGGGAACCTCTGTGGATCAGACCTGTTTGCCCGGTGTGTCCCTGGGGGCTCGATCGGATTGGTATCTGGGGAGTTCAGGGGCGGGGTCGGGGTTGGGGTCCTTGGGCTCTTTGTCTGCTGGGCCCCATGTCCGGTGGGTGTGCTGTAGTGCACTGAGTGTTCTGGTTATTTCTATCACAGCCTGGCCTGGAGTCCCCGCGGGTGTGGGTCGCTAGTTACTCTTTTGGTTCTTTGGTTTCAAAATTCTTTGTTAAGTTTCGTCCTCTGTTAATAGTTTTTAAATGCTAAAGTTCCTATTTAGTTGTTAGCCAGCAGACTCGGAGAATGCCAGTCCAGTTAAGATCTGTATTAACGTACCATCCGAGGAACACGACAAACGAAACCGGCAGGGATAATCCCAAACAAAAGTTGGGGGTCAGAAGACAATCGGGGTGAAACTCCGAAATGGGCCTGGAGAGGGTATCCAAAGTCTTGGTAACGACCCATAGTGACAGGGGCGTGTACTTCACCAAAGGCGGAACTACGCGAGTCTCTTTTGTCTCGTAATTAGTCTCAGGTGTGTCAGTGTTCACGTGAGCAGGACTGTTGTAGTTCTCTGTAGTTCTGACATCACTTTATGTTAACATCCCTAGTTAGTTCCTCAGTTCATTAGTTCCTAGGAAGGTTTTTTTGGTTCTTTGTTCCATCAGTTGGTTCTTTTGCTCCCTGATTTATTTGAGCTTTAGTTTCATTGTTCCTCCTTCAGTTCTCATAATGAGTTTGACTTTATTTGGTTCTTACTTATATCCTATTATTCCTTAGCTCAATGCTTCCTGATTAAGTTCCCTTTATTTCGATCAGTTCCTCCGTGCTTTTATCAGTTTTATTTAATTTGTAAATATTTCATTTCTCTTTCCAGTTCTCTAGTTATTTCGATCTTCAGGTCTTTACCTAGTTTACTGCTGTTTTCCTGATTCATCCTGGTATTGCTGTCTCTCTGTGTGCGTATGTGTGTGTGTGTGTGCGATCTCTGTTTTTTTTGCAGGGTTTTGGCTCATGCAGCTCCTAATCTTGGGACTCCTTTTGGAGAAGTTTTATATATTTTTATAAGTGAAATATTTTTATGATCCATGTGCCATGTTCTCATGCGCAAAATTATTTCCTGTGCAATATTTGTTTAAACAAGTGTAGAAAATGTGAGAAAGTGAAGTAGATTAGCAGGTGTGTGTGTGTATGTTTTATGAAACATTAACTCCTGTGGCATTGAGCGAATGCAGGTATAAATAAAATCCTGCTGTGTTTCGCTGTGTTTTTGCAGTTCCTCAGTGTGAGGAGTGAAGATGAAGCTTCTGATTTTGGCGGCGCTTTTAGGCCTGAGCCTCTCCCAGCACGACCCGCATATCAAGGATGGTCGCACCTCCATCGTTCACCTGTTCGAATGGCGCTGGAACGACATCGCAGAGGAGTGTGAGAGGTACCTCGCTCCCAACGGCTACGGAGGAGTTCAGGTACACATTCATCATGCAACATTACCACAGAAACCATGATTATTATTACTATTATTATTATAAATACTAGTTAACAAGGTCGGCACGGTGACTTAGTGGGTAGCACCTTCGCCTTGCACCTCTAAGGTCTGGGTTCAATTCCTGGCAAGGTTCGATTCCCCCTTCGGGGTCTGTGTGTGTGGAGTTTGCATGTTCTCTCTGTGCTTGGTGGGTTTCCTCTGCGTACTCCGGTTTCCTCCCACAGTCCAAACACATGCAGATTAGACTAACTGCCGTTCCCAAATTGCCCGTAGTGTGTGTATGTGTGTGTGTGTGTGTGTGTGTGCCCTGTGATGGATTGGCCCCCCTCCAGGGTGTACCCCATCTCATATCCTGTCTCCTGGGATAGGCTCCGCCCCTGCAACCCTGTACACAGGATTAAGTGGTATAGATGGTGAGTGAGTTATAACTAGTTAATAAGTTGATCTTTGAGCTGCAGGACTCCAGTGTGTTGAACAATGTGAGCTGTATAAATTATAACGGCAACTTTGTGTCTGAGCTCGCAAACGTTTCTAACGTTACTGTTGATTTATTTGGCAGATTTCTCCTCCGAGTGAGAGCATCGTCATCACCAACCCACCGTATCCATGGTGGCAAAGATATCAGCCAATCAGCTACAACCTCTGCTCCAGATCAGGAACTGAGTCTGAGCTCAAGGACATGATCACCAGATGCAACAATGTTGGGGTAAACACACACACACACACACACACACACACGTACACACACGTACACACACGTACACACAAAGAAACAAGATGTGATACAGCATGATGATGGTGGAAGGTTAGGTATGAGAGTAGGTTGTTAAAATTCCTGAATGTAGGTACTGTAGCAGGCAAAACCTTTTAAGGACTTTATAAATATTGTATCTGATTAAATAAAATCTGATAGACCGGCATGTATGAGACGTCAGAGAACATTTTGTATCAGGGACAGTTCCAAAAAGTTTTATTAGATAACAAGATATAAACTAAAGATCTAATAATTATCACTCAGACAAACTGTAACATATTTAACACACACAGAGTAAGAAACACGGTATTAAGAGTGTAACGAATTCAATTTATACAATGTTTCAACAATTCATTTAAATATTGTAACAAATACAACATTAACTGTAACAATTGTTACAAATTTAACATAAACAGAAAAATGACAAAAACACTGTTACAAATTCACATGAAATATAAGATATAGTACAACATAAGGAACATAGGAAATGCAAAATAAACACTGTACAAACAAATCCAAAATAAATAATGTAACGATTTTAACATAAACAATGTAATGGATTAAACATAAACAGGTGAAATTTTTGACATTTCCTATAATATGATAAAATCCGATACAGTGTCATGTGTACGAGATGTCATGAACCGTTTTTTTGTATCAGTGACAGTTTATTAAAATATTAAAATATTCCACATGAATACATAGACATTAGATATAAAAATTCAATTACAACCAGAGAAACCCAGGTTAAACATATACAATGACAATATAAACTTGACGTATGCGGTTAGCTGAGACAGCGTTCATAATTCTGCTTGCAGGTGAATATTTACGTGGACGCGGTGATTAATCACATGTGTGGCGCCGGAGGAGGCGCGGGGAAACACTCGAGCTGCGGGACGTATTTCAACGCCAACACAAAGGAGTTCCCATCAATTCCGTTCTCTGGCTGGGACTTTAATGACGGGAAGTGCAAAACGGGCAGTGGTGACATCGAGAGCTACAGCGATATTTACCAGGTAGGTGGCGCTGTGCGGCATGTGCAGTAACACACAGTACACCTAGGAGAAAATAAACCATGTGCATTATGGGTAATACAGACACTCTAGCATCAGATTACTCCTATCATGAACTCTCGTGAGACCTGAGCCTTTGCCCAGGTATTAGGGGCGGAGACTTTCCCTTTAACCATGCCCTTACAGGTTCCCATGGAGATTTATGAGTTGTTTTGTTGAGACTAGGTGAGAGACTGTCGTCTGGTCAGCCTGCTGGACCTTGCTCTGGAGAAGGATTACGTCCGTGGTAAAGTGGCCGAATACATGAACAAGCTGATTGATATGGGCGTGGCCGGGTTCAGAGTGGACGCCTGTAAACACATGTGGCCTGGAGATTTACAAGCTGTTTACGGGAAACTCAATAACCTCAACACCGGGTGGTTCGCCTCTGGATCCAGGCCCTTCATCTTCCAGGAGGTTCTCTTCCTGTTATCACTCACATTATAGCAGCTATAAACACTCCTTCCCTCACCAGCCTCTCTGTCCTACTGAAGTTAATACGATGATGTTTTTCAGGTCATTGATCTCGGCGGAGAGCCGATCACAGCTTCTGAGTATTACGGCCTCGGTCGAGTCACAGAATTTAAATACAGCGCTAAACTGGGAACCGTTATGCGCAAATGGAACAACGAGAAACTCAAATACCTGGTGTAAGTGAATAAAAACACTGTGAGATGTTTTTGACTCACTCAGATTACTGTAGACACAACTCTGTGTGTGTGTGTGTGTGTGTGTGTGTGTGTGTCTTCAGGAACTGGGGTGAAGGTTGGGGTTTAATGCCAACTGATAAAGCTTTGGTGTTTGTTGATAATCATGATAATCAGAGAGGCCACGGGGCCGGAGGAGCCTCTATCCTCACCTTCTGGGATGCCAGGTGTTTGCTTTTTATACATATATTATTATTTGTTATACAAAAATATTTCATTATTTTTATGTTTTCAATAAATACCTTTAGGATATAATATATATAAAAACTTCTGGAATCTGATTGGACAGAACAGTATGGCTTTGCACACATTATTCCAATGCACTCATTTTACTACGTTTTCATAGTAACAGCTTGTTCACAGGGATGCCTACAGCGCACACGCCACATAATCTAGTAACGGTAATAAACACATATTTTCTTTTGTACAAGGAAGAAAATGTATAATTGTTGAAATGTATAATTATTCCTGGAAGGAGTCTCCAGTGTCGGTGTTTACTCTGTGTCATACCACATGCTTTCTGGAGTAGATTATTTTTATCTAACTGCATGATTTCTAGTGCGTCATGACTTACATAAGGAATATTAATATGTCAAAGAACAAAGTAATAAAGGATTATATTTTAGTGGATGATATTTTTGTGTAAAATAAGATGCAATAAACCGTACTGTTACTCAAAACACTACAAGTGGGGGCGCTATAGTCCATCTCAGACTGGGCTGAAGGTGAGGGTTTCTTTTCCTGAGACCACGGCAGTTAACATATTTCATTTATTTGTTTCATAATGAATATTTTACAAAACACAACCTCTGACTCTGGACTGACACTGGAGATATAGTAAATGAGATGAATTTTCCTTACAGAAAACTTTGTTTTCAGACCACTTTAAAGATTTTGAAAATCTGTTGTTATTAAACGTCTCTGCGAGCTGTTACCATAGAAACCATCACAAATTAGAAAGAGTGCATTAACTTAAGCCTGTGATCTGAGCTGCTGTTATAGAGAATTAATCAACACCTTCTGAATCAGTTAATTCATTTCATCATTAATGACGTGTCAGGTTGTATAAGATGGCTGTTGGTCTGATGTTGGCGCATCCGTACGGCGTCACCCGAGTCATGTCCAGCTTCAGCTGGGATCGCAACTTTGTTAACGGAAAGGTACCAACAAGAACCGAACCGTTACACACTGTGTATATTACATTACTTTTCTGTAATGGTTCGTATTTTCCAAAAATATTTCCTCTATTTATTATAATTATATTAACGTGTGTTGTCAGGATCAGAACGATTGGATCGGACCTCCGAGTTATGGTGATGGAACAACCAAGCCGGTTCCCATCAACCCGGACACGACGTGTGGAGACCGCTGGGTGTGTGAGCACAGGTGGAGGCAGATCAGGTAACACGCTCGCCAGATCTGCTCAGATATTAGGATCAGAATCAGGATTTCATACATCGTTTCACTTCAGCTGCTGGACGTTCTTCACAGGAACATGGTGATTTTCCGTAACGTGGTTAACGGACAGCCGCAGTTGAACTGGTGGGACAACGGGAGCAACCAGATTGCTTTCGGTCGCGGGAACCGCGGCTTCATCGTCATCAACAACGACGACTGGTGAGGGAACGTTTTACTGCTGCACTGTTTATTTAACATTTACAGAGAAACGGAGAAGCAAACTCCGCCCAGTCACACAGAGCCCCACCTCCTCTCATCATGAAAATGTCTTTCTTAATGCTTTATGCATCTCTCTCTTTACTCTCTGTTTTTTATTTTTTACATTTTATCATTTTATTTTTTCTTCCTTTTTCCTTTTTTCCTTCTTTCTTATTCATTAAGAACACTAATGCTGATTTAATTTCGCCTCGCTGTTTAAACACCACCTGTATTGCCAGATTTAGCTGGTGGTTTCCAGCCCAAAAGACTCTTAAAAAGAAAAAAGAAAACACCAAAACAAAATCAATCATTTTAAATTACTGGAACCTTGGATTACGAGCATAATTCGGCTCGTATTCCAAAACACCCCCATAAGAAATTATGGAAACTCAAATTATTTGTTCCACAGCCCAAAAAAAGAATTTATACAAAATATTAAGTAAAAATAAATCCCAACAGATAAGTGTTTCCGTTTATACGCGCAGGCGCTGTGTGTGTGTTTGTGTGTGTGTGTGTGTGTGTGTGTGTGTGTGTGTGTGTGTGTGTGTGTGTGTGTGTGTGTGTGTGTGAATCTAAACTAAGCTCCCATCTCCCCCTTCTCGTCTTACACAGTCTTACCCTTCCTCCACTCTTTTCACACACAACGGAAACACTATTTTATCGGAAAAATAAACAAGTAATCTCTCTAATGACACTAGATTGAGCAACACAATGGAATCTCTGCTGTAAAGTAAAAATAACCTTTGAATAACCTTTACATTTGAAAAGAATCGCGACAGATCAGTGTTTCTGTGTAGAGCAGAGAGAGAAAATGGATCTTTAACCTCTCTAATGAGACTGGCTTTTGCTTTACACGCGCGCTGTACACACACGCATACAGACACAAAATAAAATGTGTTTTACGCACACACACTTTGTCACAGTGTTATAGTGAACAGTACACCCGTGCACGGATGTTGATTATACCAGTGAGAGACGCGCACTAAGACCCAGCAGGGGAGACGATTACCCACAATTCCGCAGCACAAGAGAGAGAAAAAGCGTTGGCTCAGTTGTGATCACGTGACGCTCGCCGTCAAAACAAGAAGCGCATGCGTGATACATGATACTCGGTACTCGTAAATCAAGACTTGTTCGTTTTCCAAAATTTATTACAAATCTTTGCTCGTCTTGTGAAACACTCGCAAACCGCGTTACTCGCAATCTGAGGTTCCACTGTATTATATTGCAATACTGCTTGCTTAATTTGTAAGAAAAAAAACTAAAAACTGTAAAAATGGATTTATCTCATTTTGCTGTCAAAATGTTGATATAAATGCTGGTGGTTTCTATCATTCTTCCTGCCAGATTCCATCAAACTCATAGAGACGGGATGTGGATGTGTTGTAAACTGCCCTCTTCATGTGCAGTACCTCCACAGATGTACTATGAGCTCCATGGGCTTTCAAGGACATTTAGAGTCGCTGAATGTACAGTATAATACAATAATCTGTGAAGATCTGAATTTATTCTGAACCCACTGTACATGGATTGATACATTTTGCCAGGTTTACGACGTGAATTGCCCTCAGCTTCATTTCTGCGCAGTAACCGCATGCCCTTTAGTAGCTCCCAGGGGACTTAATGACATCACACATCCATCCTACCACAACACAGTGTCAGTCAGCAGTGCAGTCACCTTTGTCATATTGAAATATCACTTTCCTTTTGTCCATGCTATGGAGTGGGATGGAATATTTTAAGGTTACCCGTGTTCCCTGTTGAAATTTGTGAGTTTCAGCCTGATGGGTGACATTTAGATCTCGACCCCTGAGGACACAACCACAGATGTTACACATGAGAGCGAGAGAGAGAGAGAGAGAGAGAGCACTGGAGAGACGTATGTACTGTAATGTTTTCCATACATAACCAGTTCCTTCACAACTTTTCTCCAGCAACATGTTACTACTACCTTCATATTGATTAATGTTGTAGTATTTTGTTAATGCATGTATAAATAGGGGATTTGACTCTGTTTTGTCTTATGTCAATCATAGATTTTTGATATTCCAGTGAGCATGTTGATTCAGTGAATGGACAGTTTAGCATTTAAAGACTTCTAGTGGGATTTTAGGCCGTAGCTCCCAACAGCTCACTGATACTGGACATGTTCATGTTTATTGGGTTCCCTTTTCCTGTATTTCCGGAATTTCGAACCGTTTCTTTGTTTTTCCGACAGCCAAAGCACCGGCCTTTAGACAGAGAAATAAGTTCCATGATGGCACCTTTGCTGGGTTAAACAAAGAACCACTTATGTCAGGGGTTGTAAGCGGGATTATAGGGTCATCTATAAAAATGGACTGAATGGGCAGCTCAAATGTTTTCTCGGAATGATGATCTGATGCCAAAGTGATGCAATGCCAGGCGAACTGCCCGCAATGCCATGTTGAAGTTTGCCTGTTTTTGTTGATGTGCTTGCCACAAGCATTGCCACTTACATTGCCGGGGAAGTAGAGACGTACACAGTGATGTAATGACATGACTCTCTACCCCATGAAAAAACAAAACTTAGTTATTAGGAGACTCGCTACTGAACTAGCACCTGGTTCACTTTAGGCAGAAAAGGGGTAAAGTATCTCACCTCAGGTCTGTGCGTGTAGAGTTTGCATGAGTGAATGAATGAATAAATAAATGTGAGCCATCAGTTAAACACAAAATTGACTTTTAATATTCTGCAGCAATGTAGAAACTGTACTGAAGCCCACTGTCTGCTTAGATTTTTACTTTTTTGGGGAGAGTAACACTGACATCTGGTGGTGGTTGAATATTCCAAATAGGAAGTATTATACAAAGGTACCTCTAGGCAAGGACTAACAAACCACAAGCATCATCAACTATTTGAATATGAATGAATTCCTAACAACGGATACAAGCTTGAGGCAATAATAAGGATTAAATCTTTTTAAAGCATAATTTGAATATGTTTGTGTATGTACATCAGTGTACCTCAGTGTACATACGAATGTATGAATATCAAACTGTCATTATCTCTGCAATCGTCAGTCGATCTGGATTGATTTCTCACTCACTCACTCATCTTCTATACCGCTTTATCCTGTATTCAGGGTCGCGGGGACCTGGAGCCTATCCCAGGAG
>JAQQZT010000018.1:21988607-22004250 GCA_030068275.1 Clarias platycephalus | reverse complement strand
TGTGTGTGTGTGTGTGTGTGTGTGTGTGTGTGTGTGTGTGTGTGTGTGTGTGTGTGTGTGTGTGTGTGTTTATCATACCTGTCTGACCTTAACAAATAAACAGAATAAGCAGTGAGACACAGATCCAGTCTGAGGTTTCTCGAGGGTTCTTTTCATCGTTAATGGTTCTAGATCTCTGACAGGGTTCTACCTGGAACATCTACTTGGAATATCGCTGTTTCTACAATCATGTGAGGAAATGTCTTGTTCTTTGTATCAGAAAGTGTCTCGTTGTACATCTGCTTTAATCAGCATGAAGTAAATGAACAGAATCAACTATTAATAATTAATACTTAATTAACACTGAGTTGACACACAGCACCCAGAGAGTAGAGCAGAATAAACAGAGCAGAATAAACACCATAAACAGGACACTAACAATACAAACACCTTAAATGCTTAAGCAGTGTTTCATTACCTCTTAGTGTTCACCTGCGTGTTCAGATCGCTCAGTGGTGTTGAATTCGAGCGTTCTGTACAGTACTGATCTCTACACTAGACATGTGTGTGTGTGTGTGTGTGTGTGTGTGTGTGTGTTAAGTGTTTAAATGAACACTTCGAACACTAAATTAACACCTACCACACTGACTGCATCGACACCCAAAAAAGTCATGAATTAAACACCCACAGCCTGATACTGACATTTATATCACTGAATTAACACCTGTAGTCTAATGCCTGGTGTTAACAGTGAATACTGAAGGAGATGCTGATGAATTTAGATGTTCAGTGCAGAATAAACACCCGCAGTGCTGCTCTGTGTGAGAACACTTTAAATCCTGCGCTAGTGTTTGCTGAAATCCTCCAGGAGGAAGTGTTCACTCTACTGCTTCAGGTACAGTACTGTCAGTGATTAGTGCGGCGTTGTCTGTCGGTGTTTATTCCTGTTTCATTAGCTTTCTTAAGTTAAGTTAATCTCAGCCTAATGAAGCCCAAAGTTTTATTTAGTCAAATATTATAAGAAGTCTACACAGCTGTAGTGTTTAAGGGATGACTGAAGTGTTCATTCCAGACTAGGGATTGGTGTGTGTGTGTGTGTGTGTGTGTGTGTGTGATGCACAGCTGATGAATTCTACACTTTAAACGCGAGTGTAAGGGCAGACGCAGCTCCGGTCCCATGACTGTCGAGTGTTTACTGACTTGACCGACGGCCCGAGTTTAATCAGATACTGTATGAGATCTCATAAATAACATCAACATCTGCTATAGTTGTGTGTGTGTGTGTGTGTGTGTGTGTGTGTGTGTTTAGCTGTATTTAGGGTCACTGCAGTTTATTTGGTATGTAGATCAGCGTACAGATAATAACAGGTCACAAAATGACATCATGCCCTCATTTACATATTAATAGATAATATTCTTATTTGCACTGCAAGAAATACATCATTTAAAACATATTGTTCCGTGTATTTTTCTATTTTAGAAATACAGTGCATTATGGGTATTCTGAGTTATGGGCACTAATCTTTTTTTAGTTTATTTTCTTTGCATAAATGAGCGATAAGCAGGCAAACAGGCCACGCCCCTTACACTGGTAGACAGGCTTAATGACCACACCCACTGAAGCACATGATCTGCGTACCTGTTGTCTCTACAGAAGTGGGCGTGGCCTCTATGACCATTATCGCCAGCGTGAAGGGCATGGTCATCTGAGTCTGGTCATTGTTTTTGTCTCTGGGGGACACACACTTTTACTCTTCACTACACGCTAAACAAAAGTAAATGCCGTTGTTTGTTATTTTAATTTGTCAGAGAATATAGGACTCGCTGAAAGCGCTGATGATTCCATTAAGGTTTATAAAATATGCAGTGGGACTGAAGTGTATAAATAGCCTGTGTGGATTACAGAGGAGTGTGTGTTGCATAAACAAACTCAAAGACGAGAATCCTGCGTGTATGAAGGTGTGTGTTTGTTTCTTACACACAGTAATGAGAAATATAAATCTATATATTTAAAAAATGAGAAAAATTTAACATTTTATTTGGAAAACTTTCAGACTGCGTATGATACGCTTTTAGAAAAAGGTTTTATTAAAGGGAACATAATCCGATGTACAGATATGAAAGAAACATACAGTATAAAGAGAAGGAGGCGTGGCATCTGTGTCTAAATGATAGTAAAGGAGGTGTGGCCTTTGTGTCATAGTGATTATCAGAGTCAAAGTGAACCTAATGAGGCTCTTCTGTAGCTGTCAGTCTTATTTAAAAGAGTGCATGGTCTATGTGTCTGTAAGATGAAGAAGTGTGGCTTTGCTATACCTATAAAAATCAATCAATACATACTTTCTCTGTTTATCAGCCCCATTGAAGGAAAAGGAAAAAAACTAACAAAAAAAAACTGTTTAGCCATAACTTTAAGGACCCTTGCTGTCATAGTTCAGCAGATGTCCAGCATGGGGCAGTGCTGTGTTAATATTACCCTGAGACATTTAGCACAGTCTACATTTGAATATCGGTCAGATCGCTACAGAGACATGGAGGAATAAACAGACAACCAGAGTTTATGATAAAATCTCTGCACCAGAGAACTCGTCCTGATCTGGGTGATATCAGATAACAGTGATTGATTTTGTTCAGAATCAGGAGGATTGGAGTGTGTTAGTGCGGCGGACGTTTCCCCGGCAGTCATGGACTTCTGTACTTAAAGCTCAGTCACTGACCACTGAAGTGAAACTGAAGCTGTAGAGAACGAGGCTGATGACGCCGCACACTGGAGCTTCTGTACGGTTTAGAACGATTCTCATCATCTTTAACAAGCTTTGTCATTAAAAAGCTTTTTGTGTGAAACAAAACTCAACACCTTTCTCCTGTTTGACTCTTTACACACACATAGACACACACACACACACACACACACACACACACACACACACACACACACACACAATCAGAGCAGGAGTTTGTTACATTTTATATTAAAACTCAATCAACATGTTATTGATACTAAACTTAATATAACCACACACACACACACACACACAGCTGCAGGCTGATTTATCCGGTGTGATTAAAAACTGTGAATGGTGGAGTTATCGCGTTTCGCAAAATCACACAACATTCACAGTTTAAACGCAGATTTAAGTGTTTAATTTGTTATGTTAATGTAGTTTTGTGTTCCTTATTAATTGGTATAAACAGTTATAAGTTTATTAGGAATCCATATTGTCATCTTCACTCTGTTTAACTCACTCTGTCTCTTTTCCTTCCTTTTATTCCTGACAGATGAACGCACT
Source organism: Clarias platycephalus (assembly GCA_030068275.1). Classification (NCBI taxonomy): domain Eukaryota; kingdom Metazoa; phylum Chordata; class Actinopteri; order Siluriformes; family Clariidae; genus Clarias; species Clarias platycephalus. The sequence continues at coordinate 22,000,981 of JAQQZT010000018.1, read as the reverse complement.
CACAGGAAACGATGGTGAGACGGACGTCTGACTCACAAGGCTATGAGTTCTTTGAAGAACAAGGTTTAAAGCCTCGCGGTGCCAGTCGGACCATCTGACGAGTCATAGTCACTTTCTTTTTCATCTTTTCAGACATGTTTTGCTTTTTATGATCAGTTTCTCGTATTTATGAGCAAATTTGGTACAAAGTTTGGACATAAAAATGGATTTTCTTTTTTTAGTAACACACACCACGTGCTTAAGGGACAGAAAACACCTTGAGTAAACAGTGAATAGTGACATGTGGAGACTTCTCTCAGAGGATTAGCACACGCTAGCACTTCATGTCTAGTGCTGTTCTCAGGTGATATAATGCCTGAGACAGCGTTATGTGTGTGTGTGTGTGTGTGTGCTACGCTTTTTCTGACCATTAACTCGATATTTTACTCTTCAGTCTGTTAAAGACTTTCAAGTACATTTTATACGTAGATTCTGAATGCGCTAACTCTGCATCCGCGCTAGCATGCTGTCTTTACAAACCTAAACGCACTGAACTCGAGCTTCATATTAGATTCTGAGTTTTACTTCCGTTGTTGTTATCTGTTGTAAATGACTTAGCAGCCATGCAGCTAGCGTTAGCGTTAGCACTGCAGGTGTGTTGGGCGTGTGTTAGCCGTGCCATACAGCACTCTCCTGCCTCCTGGGGGCACTACGACGTCTGTAAATCACAACTCTACACAGATGATGGACTGGTGTGGCATTACATGGCCTGCCAGCCGGAATCCACAGACATGACCAAGTACGTCAAGGTCAACCTGGAGCCGGAGAACATCACGTGTGGAGACCCGCCTGAGATCTACTGCGCTCTGGTCAGTGCCCTGTTTACACTCGTTTTAGAGTTTACAGTCAGAAATAGTGCCCTAATCACTACTCCCTACTACCTACTCCCTAATCCCTACTCCTTAGTCCCTACTCCCTTATCCCTATTCTCTATCCCTTACTATACATTCTCGTACTCACTACATATCGTACTGTGTATGTGACAAATAAAATTTGAATTTGATTTGAATTTGATACTTAAACCCAATTAATTCTTTCCCACCTCACGTTCAGAGAAGTGGGCGTGACCTCTATGACCTTCATCGCCACCGTAAAGGGCTCTCTCTCTCTCTCTCTCTCTCGTTGTCTGTCCAGGTTGTCTAGCCACCTGTCTGTCGATACACAAACTGTCTGACAGGTATGATAATTGTCACTCATTTTAGAGATGAAGATGAATTGCTTTATTTCCTGATCAGATCATGCAGCCTGGTTTAATGAACACCTCCTGAGTAACACAGATGTGAGTGTGATGTTCTATTAGAGACTCAGTGTTCCTGCTCTCGCTCTTCACACTGCTGTCAAACCCAAACCCGGCGTTTTATACCTGCAGAGCGACAGCAGGTACATCAGATACCTGAGAGACTATGAGATTAAACTGAAAAAAAAAGAGCTTTCATCATGTCACAAGATTTCATTTATAACTCTATCTACCTGTCTGTCTCACTGTCTGTACTGTATGTCTGTCTCACTGTCTGTTTACCTCTTTGTCTCACTGTTTGTGTCATTGTCTGTCTGTCGGTCTCACTTCTAGTCTGAGTGTCTGTTACTCTCATTGTCTGTCTTACTATCTCACAACCCATTTGTTTCAATCCACTGTCTCACTGTCTATTTCGCTGTCTCTCTTATTGTCCGAGTGTCTGTCTCACTGTCTATCTCTCTGTCTGTCTGTGTGTCCCAGAGTAAACGTCCATCTCCTCAATTCCTCAAAAAGATTTATTGCTTTTAAAAACACAATGTTTAAAGGACTATAAATAATAAACAATAAAGTAGTATAATAATTTAATCATAAACAAGTAATAAACCATAATAAATTGTTATTCCTTCATTTCCTACGACCTGATCACTGTGTTTATGGCTCTGGTTTATTGTTGTGTTACTTTTCAATATGTATCACCTCTCACATTCATTTATCACCCAAACCCAGTGTGGAAACTCACACACACACACACACACACACACACACACACACACACACACACACACACACACACACACGCATGCTGAGAGGGAGAAGATGGAGTGTGTGAGAGAGGTTTCGTGCAGGAGGGAGGTAACCTTTATTTTATTTTTAGCAGCAGAATCGAGACGAAGAGCAAAAACACGCTTATTATTCTTTTCTCTGAGTTCAGGTTCACCTTTACGTCTGCAGTGTGATACATCAGTGTGACGGTCCCTCAGAGTGACACATGAGTGTGATACATCAGTGTGATACCTGAGTGTGTGAAACCTCGGAGTGACGTCACACCCGATAGAAGGAATAAAATGGAAAAGCAGAGAAACATATTTTCTTAAGGTCAGAGACGGTTTGCGGCTTTTGGAAAATCCGGACTTGGAATAAAATCCGCCTGTACTGGGTTTTTACTCATCTCCAGTTTCAGACTGAGCAGAAAGTCGGCGTGTAGATTAGTGTAAATCTCTCTCCTGAACTCAGTCCAGAACGAGGAGGAGACGAAGACGAGCAGATTAACACATGAGCAAGATGAACGATGGAAACCCTTTGAAACCGTTTCATCTCCATGGAATTGATCTCATGGCGTCATTACTGTGTGATTATTACAACCAGGACTGAAACACACACACCGCTAATGTCACCGCTCACTGAACACACACACTTGTACCCAGCACCGACCTGGCGGGGTTAAGTCATGTCATGAAGTCTCTTTTAGATCAGGAACTGGTGCATGTGGACCTGTAAACACACACACACACACACTTCACACACCCAATCACACTCTCCGGAGAATTTGGAATCACCAATCAATCTGCCTGTCTTTGGACTGTGGGAGGAAATTGGAAAACCCTGAGGGAACCACAAAGCACGGACTGAGAATGGAGGACACCGGAACGTTTCCATGACTAATGGCACTTTACCTCTTTCTAATCTTTTTATTATTTCCACTTCCTTTTTTAAGTTTGATTGTTTTTTCTTTGATGCCTCACCAGGTTCAGATTTACATTTTGGAGGCGTGGCTACAGCGAAAAGATTAATAACAGTACAGAATAACAGAACACAGTCCTGAGACTAAAAACTCCCTTTATTCTTCTATATGTAATCCCCTGATACACTAATGCACTTATCCCAGTGTGTCACTAGAGCTTGGACACCATCAGGGTAGAAAGTTTTCTCAGTACGCCGCAGCCATGATTCACGTCTGAAACACAGGCCTCCCAGGAACTCCTTTAATGACCCCAACATGTGTAAATGGCGATAACTCCCAGCCGAGTCCCTGTAGCGTGTTGGTGAAAGTGTGTGTGTACAGTTCACACACACAGATGCGATCAGTGAACAGGCGTTCCACACGCTGAATGTTCACGGGAACGACAGCAGTGACCTCCGAGACAATCGTCATTCACGGACGTACAGCCTTCTTTAAAACGTTTGTTTACATGTTTCACTGCGTCTGAGAGTCTCATCACTGAACCGTGCTCGGAGTCTTCTGTAAATGTCACTCGCTTTTCCTTCTTCAGTCCATATTTTCAATCCCTGATGTAGTTTCCAGGTTTATCGGTGAGGGATTGTGTTTAAAGAATGAGGCCGCCAGTTACGTAACTCGACTCTGAAGACCAGGAACTTTCCTGAGAGAACCAGCAGAAGTTTGAACATTGTTGGGGAAACTGGTGTCTCTGAACACGACCCTGTGGGATAAACAGCACCATTTGTAATATCTGTCTATTTTCCTCTCTTCCTCTGTCTGTGCTCGTGTACACGGTCGCTCCACTGAACCACATCTGAAGGCAGTCGAGACGCTTCTGGCATTTCATCAGCTGGAGAGATTCTGATGTCTGATTAACACCTCGACAGAACAAACCAGTCTGTGAAGCGCGAGCGGCCGGTTCCCTCCGGGTTCGTGGTTTTAGTGGTTCTACCTCGCCGAGTCCGTTAGTTTGACCTGCTTTTTATGATTATTTTGACCGGATTTCAGCGTCTGGAGAAATCTCACCCTAATGTCGGAGGAGTCTGAGTCTGAGGATGGATAACGCTGACATTAAACACAGACACGTCGGGGGAACGCTAATCACGCGGCTCGGCTCACTTCATTCAGGAACGTCTTCCTCATCCGTCAGACAAACAAAGCAATAACAATCAAGAAGGAATTTAAAACAAATGAATCAGTTGATGTGAATCAACACCAGCAAGCAGACACTCGGTGCTTAAGAATCAGTTCACTAAAGTGAGTTTAATCTGTGAATCATTTGACTCGAAGTTCAGATCACTTTTGAAGAAGCGAATCAGTAAAATAAGTCGTAACGGCAAAAACTGCATATGAATCACGAATCACACGATCTGATTCACATGAACTAAAGAATCGTCTCTCTGGCATGAAGCATTAAACTCATCAGTGTATTTTAATTCAGTCTGTTTCTACTGAACCCTTCAGCCAGAGGATGTGTGTGTGTGTGTGTGGTGTTAGGACCGATATAGCAATAAAAAAATAAAAAAAACAACATTAAAGACAAAAAAACAGACTCGAAATTAGTTTTAGTCTGAGAGAAGCGTTTTACAGACACGTGTCTAATCCCTGAGATTAAACCTCAGCCTGGGTCGGGCTTTCAGTCAGAAGCAGCACTAATGAGAAGGAGACACACTCGATCACTACAGTATCACACACACACACACACACACACACACAGATCAGACATGATCATGAAGCCGTTAATCAGAGTCGCTCCACTTTCACCCGCGCGGTGTGTTTACTGTCTCCACGACGCTTATATAAATAATTACTGATAATATTTTGCCTCAGTTCATCATCAATTCATTTAAACTCATTCAGGGTCGTGTGTGAACTGAGAGCCATGAAGCAGCTAAAGGAAATGAAATGAGAGAAAAGTTTTATATTATCATTATTATTATTATTATTATTTATTGGTGTTTATTATGAGTGAGGTGGTAATTTAAAGAGCTTAAAATACCCACAATGCATCACTGCTCATTATCCACTGCTTCATGTGACTGAGCGCTAGTTAAAGTTTCGACTTCCTGTAGTGACTGTTAGAGATTATAAACATTTATAAATATTTCTGTGAGACGAGAAGAAGAAAAAACTTCACACACACACACACAGTTTATTTTTATTTGAATGTGCCAGTCACACGATGCCTCTGAGCTCAGCAACGAGAGTAAAATTACATTTTATCACAAACTGTAGAATAAAAACAAATTAAATGAGTTTTTCTTTAAAATCTGATTAAACACATTAAATACAAAGTGAAATGTTCGGAGTGTTTAATCTCACACTTTAAACATCGTTACTCAGCATTTTATCAGACGGTATTAACGAGGTCACCGTCTCCGCCTCTTGAATCACATCATTACCGTTTACTCTGACCTTTGACCCTCAGTGTTGAATGCGTTGTTTTACTGAAGAGAACTAACAATACCTTAAACATGATTAGGAATATTAATGAAATTCTTGTTAAATATTAATGAATGCCTTTTCTGGCTGTCTGCAGGAGAACCCGTACATGTGCAATAACGAATGCGACGCCGACACCGAGGAACTCGCTCACCCTCCCGAGCTCATGTTCGACGCTGAGGGTCGAAACCCCACCACGTTCTGGCAGTCGACTACGTGGAGGACGTATCCCAGACCGCTGCAGGTGAACATCACGCTGTCGTGGGACAAAACCATCGAGCTGACCGACGACATCGTGATCACGTTTGAATCGGGTCGACCCGAGCAGATGGTCCTGGAGAAATCTCTGGACTACGGGAGGACGTGGGAGCCGTACCAGTTCTACGCCACCGACTGCCTGGATGCCTTCGCCATGGATCCCAGGTCAGTCCGAGAGATTTCCCAACGCACACTGCTGGACATCATCTGCACCGAAGATTATTCCCGAGGCTACGTCTGGAAATACGACAAGACGGTGCGGTTCGAGATCAAAGATCGCTTCGCGTTGTTCGCCGGGCCGCGACTGCACAACATGGCGTCACTGTACGGACAGCTGGACACCACCAGGAACCTCAGGGACTTTTTTACACTCACAGATTTACGAGTGCGTCTCTTGCGGCCCGCCACCGGAGCCACGATGGTGGACGAGGACAATCTGTCCAGATATTTCTACGCCATTTCAGACATCAAAGTCCAAGGCAGGTGAGAAGAACACGTTAAATAATTCACATCAATTCATCAATCACTTCCTTCTGATTAAAATTACCATTATCAAACCACACACACACACACATGATAGTGATGATGATGATGATGATGTTGATGTTGATGTTGATGATGGTGATGATGTGATGATGAGGACAATTATGGTGGTGATGGTCATAAGTTACACCAATTAATTTGTGTGTGTGTGTGTGTGTGTGTGTGTGTGTGTGTGTGTGTGTGTTGCAGCGTTTAAGTGAGTGGAAATGAAGCTGATGGATCAGAGCAGCGGCTCATTGAAAAACAAAAGTGTAATGCAGTAATTATGAGCATTTACAGTAGCACTGATTAGACACACACACAGAGACACACACACACACACAATTGTAACATTACTGAACACACCATTTTCATCTGACTTGTACTTAAGATGACAGTGTTAGCATTTCTGTGTGTGTGTGTGTGTGTGTGTGTGTGTGTGTGTGTGTGTGTGTGTGTGTGTGTGTGTGTGAGAGAGACAGAGTGCTTTGTTGGTAATTAGAGTTCAGGAGATGTTCAGGATCGATGGTGTTTAGTGTGTGATAAATTATGGATGTGTGTAATTACAGTGAATAATACAGACCTGAAGAGACTCGAATTCTGTAACTCTAATTCCAGTGTGTGTGTGTGTGTGTGTGTGTGTGTGTGTGTGTGTGTGTGTGTGTGTCGGGGGGGTTTGTATGTTTGTGTTAATGAAGTTCGTTGGGGCATTTTATTGCTTTGATGTATTAAAAGCAGGAATTGTTTTTCTCACTAATGATCTTCTCAGTAACACACTCTCATGGTCTTGGATTGTTCTCATGAAGAACCCGAGTTCCTGCAGTACCTTTACTTTAGCTTAGAACCTTTATAATTTTATAGTAACCTTTATAGTAACCTTTATACGGAACCGACAGAACCTGAGAGAGATGAACCTCAACATCACAGAAGAAATGCAGTCAGGACAAAACAGCTGTGTGTCCAGAAGAAAACCACTTCTGGGATGGATCAGTTACTCAGGTCTGGACTCAGCATCGTTATGGGTCAATAAAATGAAGTCAGCTGACGACCTGAATGTACTGAATCACCAGAGTATCACATCTATGATGGGTTTCATCCAGTGTGAGAAAGCGGCTCTGTTTATTTCTTAGTTAAATTAAATTGAAAAAAGAACGATTAGAAATCTGTTACAAGCTAATGTGTGGTTAGGAAATCACACCCACTGTGTTCCGATTGGTTACAAGAGTTTATGCTGATCTGTGATTGGTTAGAGTTGGTTAGAGTGTGAAGGCGGGGCTTAGCACAGTGCAGACTGTAACCTCACGTCATCTTTCCACTTTTTTCCGTCTCTTTTTTATCTGCCACTTTCCCCTCTTGTCTTGTTATTCTCTTTCTCATGTTCTCTCCTTTTCTCTGCATGTGTTTCTCTCTCTCTCTCTCTCTCTCTCTCTCTCTCTTTGATGTTGTGTGTGCTGTATTTGATATTCAACATTTCACTTTTTCACCTTTTCTTTTCTTTTTTTTCCCCATTTTACCCGATCAAACATCAAAGTGAAAACATCATAACATCACACACTCGAGGTGAAGAGGGTGAGGTAGTGTGTGTGTGTGTGTGTGTGTTCTCTTAGTTCTCTGAGTAATGGAATGAGGCCCTCGTTTTTCTGTTCTTCTATCAGTGATTAAAAAAATGACCAAAAATCTGACAATCATCTGCTTTAAGATCAGAGGAGAGAGCAGACATGACCCAACATCTCTCTCTCTCTCTCTCTCTCATGGCTAGAAGTTAAATGTGTATTATTAATAAAGCTAATGAAGAGATGATGTTGATAATAGAGCGTGACACGCCGTCCTCAGGTGGTGATCGTGGAGACCGCAGAGAGACGGCGTACGATCCGAGCAGACAGACGGAGATAAAATCGCTCTCGCTTCGGGAGAATAAAGATTCAAAAAGTGATAAAGCATTTATTAACTGGATTTCCATCTTTCCTGGGGGATGTCGTGAAGCCAGACGATCCACATGTGAGCGTAACACCGGAGCCGTCTGAGAGACGAGACACCTTTCAGCCGGGTTTAACCGAGCCGCGGATCAGAACGTGCAGGCGGTTATTATAAACACCACTTATTACGTCTCTGAGATAATCCGCTCGAGTGAAAACGCTGAAAACTTCTGAAGAGTCAAACTTAAAAATGTGTAAACGCCTATTAGTGTAAAGTACGCATGTAGGGATCATGTGACCTGGTCATGTGACCTGCAGGGGCTGATGGGGTATGTAATTCACGCAGCCATGAGCAACAGCACATTTTACTGGGTCATAAAATCCTCCTGTTAGTGTTGTGGACGCCTCGGTGTGTCTTTAAAGCATTAAAAGTGGGCGTGGTCTAAAGCTAAATGTGTGTGTGCGAAAATGCTGATAATAAAAACTGGGCTTCTGGAAAAATGATGTGATTAAATGAAGATTTTTCCCTCACAGATTAGCGATAAGAAATAAACAGAAGATGTTACCGTCAGCCCATCAGTCTCATACCGCCTCATCAGGTTGAGTTTAGACAGCTTCCACAGCGATCAGTCATCAGACGCTATCGGACTCGCGGTGACGTCAGAATGGAGCCGGAGATCCTCACTGCGGGGGTTATAAGGAGAAAACGTTTCATTTCCATGAGAGACACACAGTGAATAAACTCGTGAAGATTCTGAAAATGAAATGTGGGTTCGGTGAGAGCGACACACTGCCATGAATAAATCACCCGTGGCTCTAAACTTTCACTCGTCTTTCCCGCACAATGATCCAGGAACTCTGGACGAATGTTAGTTTATGTGTAACTACAATATAATACTGTTACAGATTCCTCAGGGCGTGTTGGATTAATTAAACATTAATCAAGTCACGTTCAAGTCGACTTTTATTGTCATTTCAACCACATACAGTTCAGTACACAGTGACTCGAAGCAACGTTCCTCCTGGAACAAGGCGCTGCAAACACACAACATAAATTAGCTAAGAACTATACAAAAGACAAAATACAGTAAAAGACAACATAAAGTTACAACATTAAAATACGATCAGCAACACGACACGATGCAGTGTGATGGAGAGGTGAGTTAGTCCAGGTCCATCATCCATGAGATGAAAAACACTATTTATTATTAAAGTAGCAGCAAAGATAGAAAAGAGTTCTTGTACAAATAACAGCTAATAAACATTGTGCAGAAACCCACAACTGCAGGTCGGCGTGTATGTGAAACTGCTAGAAGGTTGTAGATCAGTGTGTTTTGTAGAGACCTGTATAGGCTCAGAGACGCGACAGTAAAATAGGAACAGCCGAGGCTCGCGCAGTGAGAGAAACCAATAAAATAATTATTTAATAAATAAACTGTAACACGCCAGTTTATAATAAAACCCCCTGATGAAGCTGCTGTGTGTTAAAGTTGGACACTGAGACGCCGGACTGCAGCAGGAGCTCCGTCTCTCCGCAGGCTGATATTAAAACTCCAAATCTAAAACACACAGCTAACCTTCATCTGTCCTTCTTCTCCTCTATCACTGCTTACTGAGAGCTGTGGAGGAAGATAAATAGACTTAATAGTCAGTCCTGCACCGGGACGTTGTGGGCGACACAACATGAAGTGTTCTGGCAAGCTCTCCAACCAACCAAACAAACAAATAAAAAACGGTTCCTGTTTGTATCGGTTAATTCTCAATAATCAATTAATATTATGTTATGTCATGACTTTTTATCTTTGTGTTTTCATATCAAATAATTAACTTTAACGACAAACATAAACGAAGAATAATTAATCAAATAAACATTTCAACAGTTCGACATCAAAATGCAATAAATCCATTTATAGACTTTCACTCATTCTCACACAATCTTCCATTTTTAGAAGCTTTAAGCTCACACCTTTTAGTAAACCACGACACGTAGCGACCGCATTCCAGCCAATCACATGCGCTTCTTTCTGTCACATGATCAGTGAAGCAGACTGTGAGTGACAGAAATGTGTTCAGTGGATTGTTGGAGAATGTTGAAGCTAAGAAAAAGACTTAGTAATAAAGGACGTGTCTGCGTCGCCTCTCGCCTGTGAAACAGGACATCATGTGATTCGGATGTTGTTTGAACACCAGGTTATGCAGTTAACAAATCTGTGTGTGATCGTCATTCCTCGTGCTGCTGCTGCCGTCACTGGTGGTCATGTCGGTCGAGTCGTGACGGCCGTATTGTTATATATTTTTAAAAAGCAGAGAAATAACATTACAACACTCGAGAGACACACAGTACCGGTTTGCTTTAGAGACAAGACATGACCTGCTGTCGCATTTGCTCCGTACCGCCCCTATTGGCATTTCTGACGTCAGTACTACAGCCGTCGTCATGTGGTGAAGTGAATCTGAAGCTATAGAGGACGAGGATGATGACACACTGGAACTTCTGTACGGTTTACGTTTCTCATCATCTTTAACAAGCTTTGTCATTTAGAAGGTTTTGTGTGAAATAAAACTCAACACTTTTCTCCTGTTTGACTTGTTATACACACACACACACACACACACACACACAATCAGAGCAGGAGTTTGTTACATTTTATATTAAAACTCAATCAACAAGTTAATGATGTTAAACTGCAGACACACACACACACACATTTATCCAGTGTGATTAAATCCAGTGTGAGAGGTGGAGTTATAGCAGTTTGCAAAATTGCACTAAATACGCACTGATTACAGTATAACTCAAACAACTTTAACATTATATTTTTGGCATTTGTACTTTTTAACAATCTTGTGACTCAAAGAAAACATGCAGAAAATATTTCCTACCAGTTTGTAAAACTTCTTACTTCATTAAAAAAAAGGGGGGGAAACAGTAGCACACTGATGTTATCAACAATAAAGACAAATTAAATATGCAGTCTGGTTTCTTTCTGAATGCAGAGAGCACTGGTGGTCCTGGACGTTAATAAATCCAACAGCAAATCATTTTATTTCAGAACCTGTAGATCTCCAGGGAATCTCACCCACAACAGTGTCTAAAGTTCAATAAATCCCACTAAAGACCCACAGATTTCCCTGATTCAGCCGCTCACAATCGAACCCTTCTGCACTAAAGCAGACAGTTGAACTGAGACGCCAAATAAACTGGATGTTTCTGATGCAGATGTTGTGACGTGCCAAGCGAGTGTAATGACACGTGACGTCCGATCAACTCCGTCTTCATTCGTCATCAATCAGTTATACAGCAGGAGGCCGCGGTACGGGTGTGGAGCCCCGAGGGAGCCTCTAGTGTTCGGGAACCACATGGCAGCAGCAGAAGACAAATCAGATTGGCTGAATTCACCCTCCTATCATTCATTAATGATACAACGGAAAAGCTGCGGGAAACCATGTACAGTATAGGAATATGTGCAAGAAATATAAATAGTAAATTGACAAGAATGTTTTATTATTATTAGTTGTAGTTGTAGTAGATTGATGGTTGTCACCACTGCTTGTTTCACCAACCCTCCCTGACATGGAATAAAAGGTGTAAAAAGTTATTAAAGGTATTCAAATGTATTAAAAGTTATTAATAAAAAAATGCAATCAGCCAATCACAGTGATGTAAGAGAAATATGTCATCGGAATTACTCTAAATATACTATTATAGACTTTAATATACTCTCTAACCATGAGTGTTTAATGTGTGTGTGTGTGTGTGTGTGTGTGTGTGTGTGTGTGTGTGCATGTGTGTGTGTTTTCTCTCCCGTCAGGTGTAAGTGTAACCTTCATGCCAACTCGTGTGTGTTTGATAAAGGGAAGCTGAGCTGCGAGTGTGAACACAACACGACGGGACCCGACTGTTCACGCTGTAAAAAACACTATCAGGGCCGAGCGTGGAGCCCGGGGTCGTACCTGCCCATCCCCAAGGGCACGGCTAACGTGTGTGAGTACCGCACACACACAAACACACAGACACACACGCACACACAAACTATTTAGTGGTTATAGCTAGTAAGTTCAGTAAGGGAGGAGTTAACATTCAGTCAATCAACCAATCAGAACCCCAGTGAAAAAAGAATACACTTTAGTGTATTACAAATATATTGAAATCCTCGATAGTACAATGCAAATATACTAACAAAAAGTTGTACCATCAGTTAATATATAAAAAGTATACTAACATCATGCTTTTACCAAATTT
>JAQQZT010000018.1:21946282-21961136 GCA_030068275.1 Clarias platycephalus | reverse complement strand
GTGTGTGTGTGTGTGTGTGTGTGTGTGTGTGTGTGTGTGTGTGTGTGTGTGTGTGTGTGTGTGTGTGTGTGGGGTTGGTTATCTCTCCCAATCATTTATTGTTTCTTCCTCTTTCTTAAACTGCCTGACTCTTTATTACTTTTCCTGGAAAGAAGTGTGTGTGTTGTGCTGCACTGATAACTGATATAAGGCAGATATCTTAAGTTTAGGTCTGTGTAGCTGATAACAGAGGGCGTTTCCACACTTGAGGCCACACCTAGGACTGATTCTGAGCTCATCAGGGGGCGGGGCTTATTGCTATGGGTTTTTATTATTATTATTATTACTATTATTATTATTATTATTATTGCCCTTTAGTGTCAGAGGTGTGAAGAGCAGCAGGTTATGGAGGAGTGGCCTGATGTAGTGTTTAGTAAACCTTCTCCTCACGCTCGGGCAGGAAGGTAGAGCAGGAAGTCCAGGCGAGGAGCACGAGTGTGAAAGCGAGCCCTCAGTGCATGGAGATCTGAGGTTGTGTCAGGATTAGCTGCATGTGCTGCATGGATTCTGTGTTTCTCTCTAACTGCACTGTGTTCTGATCAATTCCTCTTCTTGTTCCTCACTGCTCTCCAGCTGTGGGCTCAAGGGGTCCAGCAGGTAAGAGAGAACATGGCCGAGCTGCGTGTTCCTCAGAGGTTCCTCCTCATAGTCAGGACTCAGGCAGTATTCTCTGTGAAGGACACGATGTGTGAGACTGCTTAATCCCACGGAGTGTATCATGTGCAAGAGAAATGTTAAGTGTGTGTGTGTTCGTTCCTCAGGCAGAGACGGAGCTGAGGATAGCTCAGAGTGAGTTTGATCGACAGGCGGAAATCACCAGGTTACTGCTGGAGGGAATCAGCAGCACTCACGTACGTACACACAGTCTATTTATCATGAACGCACACACACACACACACGTGTAAAGTGATTATATACTTGAGGAAAGCTCTGTGATTAGTCATTTGCAGTGTGAAAGTAGGCGGAGCTTGGATGAAGCACCAAAGTTTATAGTCACAGAAACAAGTGTGTGTGTGTGTGTGTGTCAGGCTCATCACCTGAGGTGTCTGAGTGATTTTGTCGACGCTCAGGCTGTGTATTATGCTCAGTGTTATCAGTACATGGTCAGTCTACAGAAACAACTCGGCAGGTCAGTGTACACACACACACACACACACACTTATACACTTAGTCTCTCTCATTCACACACACAGATGTCGTACTTTACATGTTTTTCTTTCTCTTCTAGATCTTCACTTCTGATAATCACTTGATTTCATCACTCTCTGTTCCTCTTTCACTCTTTCGTTCTTTTTCTCCTCCGTCTCTTCGACTCTTTCATTTCTTTGGTAAATAATTTTCTCGTTCCCTCTCTGAGGTTTACTAATAATAACTTTACTTCCCTCTAGTTTTCCTTCAGCTTTCTCCTCCAATAATAATCAGCCCGCTGCCTCTTCTGCTGGAATTTCTGTCCCTGTGACCTTGGCCACGACCTTGACCCCGACCCCTAGCGTGACCTCGGGTCAGAGTTCACCCAGCCTCAATGAGCTGCGGAGTTCCTGCGGTCCACGGCGAGCACGTGTGCTATACGACTACGACGCGGCCTGCAGCGGTGAGCTGTCCCTGCTGGCTGATGAGGTGAGACACACTCACACACACACACACTAATTGACACACTAAAGTTAATTTCGAAACGCTGATTAGCTTCATCTGCATGTCTTTGGACTGTGGGAGGAAACTGAATTATCCGGAGAAAACCCATCAGTTGGGGAGAACATATAAACTTCATACACACACACACACACACACACACACACACACCCCGAGGTGGGAATCGAACCCGGACCCTGGAGGTGCGGCAACAGTCCTCCATGACCAATACACGTTCAAATATCTATTTAGACTGAAGTACACCAGCAGGGGGCGCTGAATCACTATCTAACAGAAGCAATGCATAGGAAAATATTTTACACACACTATATCTGTGTGTGTATAATTCTGTCTGGTGTGTGTGTGTGTGTGTGTGTGTGTGTGTCAGGTGATCACAGTGAGCAGCGAGCCAGGCCTGGACTCTGATTGGCTGATGGGAGAGAGAGGACACCAGAAAGGCAAAGTACCCATCACCTACCTGGAGCTGCTCAATTGAGAGATCTGTCCTTTACACAACACACACAGACCTGCCTGTGCCATTTCACACTCAGTATTTGTGCCTTTTTTTTCCTCGTCAGTAGCCAAAATCAGACTTGATCATTTCATCAGGAAGTGTGGTTTGATGTAACACTCAGTGTGTATGTGGCTTCATAACTCTCCCTGAGCGCTATAAGCTGTTATAATGCTTTAATAAACATACACACTGGTGATGATGATGTCGAGTGTCATCATTATTACTGACTGCTTTGGACTAAAACAACGCAAGAGACACAAGATTGTACGTGTTCCCATGATATCTTGGTTAGGGGTCAAGTCCCCTCGGTTAAGTCCCCTCGGTTAAGCCCCCTTCATTCGTCAGCACCACAAACCCCATAGCTCCTACATGAAACTGGTCACAAGGTTCAGATGAGAAGGTGAAACGAACACTGTGATCAGTAAGGAGATGAGGTGTGATGAGAGGGAAGGTGTGTGTGTGTGTGTTACTACCTGGTGTTTGGTTCCAGCACAGTTTATCTCTCGAGTTTAGCCAGATGGATGTTTGTGTTTTTATTTAATTTTTATTGAGAGTACAGTACACTGTGTTTCAGTTTGGAGTTTTTAGCCCTTTGTAGTTTTGGGGGCTTTGACTGGAACTTTTCGTCTTGAGTGTAAAGCTGTAGGTTCTCCCACGCGTTGCGGTTTCTTTGTAAACTGTGATAGTTTCTCTTATTAACTGGAAGAGGGACGAGTGTGGGATAGGAGGGATAAAGCACTAATCACAAACTCATTCATCAGTGCTCATCTCTGAGAGCCGCTCAGACAAGGTAGGTGTGTGTGTGCGTGCATCTGCGTGCGTGCGCAGTGAGGAGAGGAGCCCAGCCTTGTTAAACAGTTTATTTATCATTAGAATACTGTTTAATCAGTGACACCCTGTTTATATTTACACCCAGCGATCAGTCAGTCCGGGGAAACGTCCAACAGCGGCGACTTTCACAGCAGCTCAGGGTCAGGCCACACTCTCTCTGTGTGTGTGTATACAAACTGGATGGCACTTCAGACGAGCTCTATACCAGTTCTTATACACAAACCCGAATACATGAAGGTGACAGTTGAGGGAGAAATGCAGTCAGGACATATGTGTATGTGTGTGTGCATGCGCAGTTCATTTCTGGCTAAGCTGTCACTAAAATAAAAACCTATACAGTTACAGATGAAACGATGTTTAACCCTTTTTTTCCATGTACATGAATACAACAGTATCACTCTCACACATACACAGCCATCTGACTCGGTCATCTTAGTTGTGTGTTAGCAGAACTAGCTGCTGCGCTAATCCTGACACACACAGATGGCAAGCTCAGTTTCAGTCTCGATTGTATAAAGTGCGTCACGTCGAAGCGTAAAAACAAACAGAAACATAGACTCAGGCACGAGGGGGCGGAGCAAGCACGCCACTCTCGCTGTGGAGCACCAGTCCGGGGGGCGGGGTCTGGGCGGTTGGACGATTTCCCAACCTTAGGACGATGTCCCAACCTCAGGACAGAGCCGGTGAAATGGTGATGATGCGAGCACCGCGTGCCGTCAGTACCGCCGTGTGTCCCGTAGGGGGCGGGGCCGTGGCCGCGCGTGCCGGATGTTAGTGATTAGTGGTGAAGTGAAGCGTGCGTCACGCGGCTCGTCCTCTTCCTCTCTCACTTCTTGAACGGCGTCAGGCGCCCGATGTTGTGCCAGAAGTTTCTGCGCTTGGGTTCGGCGAGCACGATGACCTGCTGGGGCAACGCCGACGGCTTCTGCCGCAACAGCACGTCATAATATGGGCGGGGCACCGCTAAAGATAAAAAGAGATGGGAAAGGTCATGAGGTCAAAGGTCATACACTTTCAGAGGCTGTGAGTGAAAGCAGGACGCGTGTGATGAGGTCACAAGGTCAAAGTTCATGCATTTGTTCACACTCCTGAACTGAATGTTTCCTCATTCCCCATGGTGTTAAAGATGGTGGCCGAACAGGAACGCAGTTACATCATCACTCTCAGGAGCATTAATGATCCATCATCATTATTACACTGAATATTAGAAACTCTGCTTTTTCTGAGAAATCCCACAATGCACTGCTCTGTTACACACACAAGGTTATGCAGCGTTACAGGCTGCTGTTACAGGGTTAATCATGTCGTGTGATTATAAAGTCGGTTATTATAACGTAATTACGGTGTATATTACAGTATACAGTACAGGACAGTTATTACACTGCAGATCACAAGTTACATCGTTATTATAATGTAATTACAGCACATGTAGTTATTACACGGTTATACAGCGGTTATAATTACCCCGAGTCTACTGGAGCAGGTCTCGACTCTGAGAGGAGACCCAGGAAATGGCTCTGCGCAGAATACCAGGGGGCGCTATAACTTCAGGAAGGGGGGGAGAGGAGAATTCAGGCGCAGGGGATTCTGGGTAATGAAGGCACTTGGAGCTTTTGGAGCGCAGAAGCGGAGCTTTAAGAGCCAGGAGGTGGTGCAGCGCTAAACCAGGACGGAGAGGAGGAATGTGAGGGCGAGAGGAAGAGCATAGAGATCACATCGACACCTCAATACAGGACTGAAGCGTGTGTGTGTGTGAAAAGAAAACTAAACTTATTTGGTAAAATCTGCTGCTTATAAGTTTGAGAGAAAGTTTGAGAGGAAATAAAGTGAGAAGAATCACAGAGACCCGAGTGTCATCTTCAAGATCAGCGTTACTTGAGTCAGATCTAAATATCACTCGGGAAAGGAAAAAAGTTCTGGTTTAAGGGTTTTGGAGCATAATGATCACCTTTGGGTTTTCCAGCTGGAGGATGTTTTGAGACGTTCTGCATGGCCTGCTTCTTCTGCAGGTCTGTGATGGAAAATCCTGTGACGAGAGAAAATATTTCTGTGTAAACCAGCAGGATCTCCCTCACAGGCAGAGAATGCATTCTGATTGGCTAGCTGAGAAAGAAACAGGAAGTAAACATTGTTTATTCTGTAAAGATGTAAGCAACAACGCCTCTGCATTCTGTCTCACCCGTGTCTCGGTCGTGTCGGACCTGCTGTCTCTCGTCTGCGAAGGCTCGGAGCCAGCGCTGCTTCAGCTCGGGTTTTTTAGCACACAGAAGGTGAATCTCTGCTCCGTCTGGAGACACTAACTTCAGCGCGTTCTTCACCGTCACGTTCAGATCTTTATCTTTTCCATCTTCTACATCCAGCACCTCCATCTGGTCCATGTCCAGGCGTCCTTTATAATATAAAATGTCTCTCCGGAGCAGGTCCTGGACATCAAATAGCATTTTAATGCAATAATGGTTTAAAATTTAGAGTTGAAAACGCAAATGTAATGTATATTTTGTACATTTGTGTGAGTGATGGAAGCAGAGAGTTGATCGGTCCATACGCAACATTATGACGGGAACAAAAAGACTTCCTGTGCTCACCTTTTTGCAGAAGACCAGCTGATGATCGAACAGGAAGAACATACGCTGCTGCCCCTTGGCCTGAGGCTGAGAGATTTTTGTTAAATCTCCGGAGAAAATCAGATCAGAGCTCCGACTCAGAACGTCCTCACCCTGCGCACGATCAGACAGAAACCTGTAATTAAGCTTCTTACAGGTTCCTACAGTACAGTGAACTACACTACAGTAAACTACAGTACAGTACTCAACTACAATATGGTACAGTAAACAACAGTGCAGTTTAATAAACAACTGTACAGTAAAGTACATTACAATAAGGTACACTACAATAAACTACACTGCAGCACAGCACAACTGTACAGTAAAGTACAATAAACTACACTAGACTACAGTAGTGCCCTACACTAGATTAAAGTACAGTAAAGTACACTACACTAGACTACAGTAGATTGGCATACACTAGAGTACAGTACAGTAGAGTGGTGCACTGCGGCGCCGGGTCTGCGAGCTGCTCCTGGGTTTGATGGAGTGATGATCTTTACCTCCCAGTCCTCGATGGAGCTCTGCCACTGTGCGATTTTGTCGATATTCTCCAGACGGCGTTTCTTCTCGTTGATCAGCCGAGCCACGTTCTTCATGGCGTTTAAAGCAGCTTCCACATCTTTATAGTCTCTGAACAGCAACATGAACAACATGTTACACACACACACACATTCTATGATAAAACTCTATACATTTCTGGGTCTGAAGTTGGACTTCATATAAACACGTTCCTCAGATCATCCAAACAAAACACCATTTAACACCATGTGATCCTCTTACACAAAACACTTCTGGATTATAATAAATAAATAAAACTGCCATTAAACCATTAAACTGTTGATAAATAAGCAGTAAGGCATTAATGATATTCAAAACATCTCAACTGATAAATTGATTAAATTAATGTGAATGTTAAAAAAACAGAAATTGACTAATATACAGGACATTCTACACAGGAAATCATTTTGTGTCTTATTTACAGTTTTACTTCTCAATAATTTTACACAGATCTGTGGTTTGCTGTGATGTGTGTGTGTTTATGAAGGTGTACATGCTGTGTTTGTGTTCATGAAGGTATACATGCTGTGTGTGTGTGTTTATGAAGGTGCACGTGCTGTGTGTATGTGTGTGTTTATGAAAGTGTAAATGCTGCGTGTGTGTGTGTGTGTACCTGTGCTGGGGGTTGGTGTATTTGAGGAGCTCGGCGAGCTGTAGAGGATACTTGCAGATTTTCTGCACAGGCGTGAGCAAGAAGCCGTCGAGCGAGATGTCGATCATCTTCTGCAGCAGACGACAAGCCTCGAAGAAAAACACGTACTTCTTCATCTTCATCAGCCTGGAGATCTGGACGCAGGCGTTGGGGTGATTGTTACAGTACTCCGAGTAGATCTGGAAATCTGTTTGCTGGAAACAAAACAGAGAGGAGAGGATGAAGACCATGATGAGGAGGAGGAGGATTTATTTTGCTTACACTGATATGCTAATTAAAGGTTTATTACTAGAGTTTGCGGTTCCGCCCCATAATACACAAACACATTGTTGCAGCTGGAAGGACAAGTGTTTTACAGTCTCTAATTAGTGTGCAGACAAATAGACAGTTAACATATTCAAGGAAGTAGACAGACGGACAGACGTTGTATGTTGCGTGGGAAAGCAGACAGACAGGAGTCTTACGTTCTCCAGGAAGCAGGAGCCGATCTCGCTCAGGTGTGGATGCTCTTTGTTGTATTTTTTCTCCAGCGCTTTGAGAAATTTCTTTTGGAAGCGATAAAGTTCGTCGATGTTCCCGAAGATGGGCCTGAGCTGCTCCTCTGTGAACATGTCGGTCCGTTTACGACACTGTTTAATGTAGCCCTGCGGAATAAACGACGAAAAACTAACCATGAATAGAATGTGGAACCTTAGAAACCCAAAAAACAAGAAAAAAGTTATAATAATCTAAGATTCTTATCCCGAGCTTCCAGATCAGTTCTGAGGTCACAATATAAAGTCCTGCACTGAGACAGTGGTTTGTTGTTGCTGTAAACTAGGTTTATTGTAAAACACTTCAACAGACTGGAGGAATTAAAGGTTCAGTTACACGTGTTAGTGCGGTCTACTCCCAGCACACCTGACTCGAATAATCAACTAATTAACAGCCTTTTATTAATTAGAGTGGGTGTGGCAGACCTGGAGAACACTAATATATGCAGCGGAGGGGTTCTACTGGAATAAGGTTGCGATCCCCTGTGCTGGGTGAAAAGGTGGAGCTTTGTAACTTGACAGGAAGCATGACTGTCGAGTGAGTGGACACGCCCCTTTCTCCTGATTGGTTGGTTAGAGGAGCACACTGACCTCACAGATGTCCTTCAGGTGTTTGATGTAGTCTCTCTCTGTGCTCATGATCTCGTTAATCACGTTCGCCCGCATCTGCTCTTTACAGGGTAACCCAGGCCCACACGACCCGCCCACCCCCACACCCCCGCTCTCCCCCGCCCCCTGAACCACATCGTCCTCCAGGGGCTCGTCCTGATTCACACGCAACTGAAACACACACACACACACACACACACACATAATAGAAGTCAGAGACAGACAGAGAAAGAGGCAAAAAACAGCAACTGAGAGGCAATAAGCAGATATACAATGCCTTGCAAAAGTATTCACACCCCTTGAACTTTTCCACATTTTGTCACGTTACAACCACAAACATAAATGTATTTTATTGGGATTTTATGTGACAGACCAACACAAAGTGCCACATAATTATGAAGTGGAAGGAAAATGATGAATGTTTTTTTTTACAAAACACTTATCTGAAAAATGTGACATTCATTTGTATTCACCCCCCTAAATCAGTACTTTGTAGAACCATCTTTCACTGCAGTTACAGCCGCAGGTTTTTGGGGTCGTGTCTCTACAAGCTTTACACATCTAGAGAGGGAAATTTCTTTAGCTGAAGTTCAGTCAGATTGGGAAGAGAGCTTCTGTGAACAGCAGTTTTCAAGTCTTGCCTCAGATTCTCAGCTGGGTTTAGGTCTGGACTTTGACTGGACTGTTATAACACATGAACAAGCTTTGATCTAAACCACTCCACTGTAGCTCTGGCTGTATGTTTAGGGTTACTAATTAATGCTCTCCTTGCCCGGTCTGTCAGTTTAGGTGAACGTCCATGTCTTGGTAGGTTTGCAGTTGCGCCGTTCTCTTTCCATTTCCATGAATTGATCAGCGTTCCATGAGATGTTCAAAGTATGAGATATTATTTTTATAACCTAACCCTGCTTTAAGCTTCTCCACAACTTTATCCCTGATCTGTCTGGTGTGTTCCTTGGGCTTCATGGTGCTGTTTTGTTCACTAATGTTCTCTGACAAACCTCTGAGGGCTTCACAGAACAACTGTATTCATACTGAGATTAAATTACACACAGGTCGACTATATTTACTAATTAGATAAATAAATTAGGTGGATTTTATTTAGGGGTATCAGAGTAAAGGTGGGTGAATACAAATGCAAGCCATACTTTTCAGATTTTTCTTCTTTGTAAAAAAAAATTCACTTCACAATGATGTGCCACCCCGTGTTGGTCACATTAAATCCCAATAAAATACTTTCATGTTTGAGGCTGTAACATGACAAAAGGGTGTGAATACTTTTGCAAGGCACTTTAGAAAGTAAACAAAGAGTAACAAATGAGAAATCTTATAAAGTAATTAATTGTATAAAATATAATTTCATGTACTAAATATATAAACCAACGTTAAAATTAATTAATAAAATCTTTCCTTTTAAATAAATAAATAATATGACGTATAAAATTGATGTCATCATAATGATGTCATCATAATGATGTCATACTTAGATTTTTCTTCCTAAAATCTGACTGCGTTTTAAATTAAATAATTAACTAAATAAATAAATCATATCCTACTCGGACGAAGCTGGCGGGGAACCACCCCTCGCTCTCCTGCACCCGCCCCCACCACCACTCTTTATTAGTGGCGTCCACGACCTCGATGACGTCTCCGGCCTTAAAGCCGAGCTCCTGGTCGTCCATGGTAACGTGATCCCACAGAGCCTCGGCGCACACGCTGCCATCGCTGATCAGCTGCACGAGGAAACAAATCACACACACACACAGGGAAAGTTTACACATACACTAATCACCACACACAATCACCTAAACACACACACATTTACACTAATCACCATGTATATGTTTACACTTGTCACACTCACGATTATTTACATTTACACTAATTAGCAGCCTTGCTAATGGCCAAGTGATGTCATGAGATGATGTCATTGAGCTGATGTGCTAATGTGTTAGCAAGCTGGAGTGGTTGCGAATGCAATAACAATCAGAACACAGGAAGTAAACACCAAACCCTGACTCACATCACTACAGCCTGCTTTCTCTCTCTCTCTCTCTCTCTCTCCATCACACTCACTGGTTCTCGGTTACGTTACCTGCACTGCGCAGGCTGCATTGCGCGCTCCCATCCACACAGCGTGAACGAGAGAAGGTCTTTCCCTCTCTCTCATCGCCCTCCTCCCTCTCACTGACGCCCTCCCTCTCTTTCTCTCCTCTCTTCCTCTTCCATACTTTACACCACTTCTGCTGTTCCGTTTCCTCCTCATTATCTTCCATTACCTCGATCCCTCTTTCATTCCCATCTTCCTTTTTCAATCCCACATCCTCCACTCTTTATTTTGTCTTTATCTTCTAGTTATTCTTTCCACTCCCCATTTTCTGCCTTCCTTTTTTCTCTTTCTGCACATCCTTCTTTCTTCTGCCTCTTTTCCTCACCTCCTACACAACCTCAGTAATTCTGTCCATTCTACCCATCCTCTTTCTTTTCCCCCTTATCTACACGTTGAATCCTCGCTTTTCCCATCCTCTAGCTTTCTTTTCCTTTACATCCTCCTTTCCTTTCACTTCCTCCTTCGCTTCTTCCCCCTCTCCTCTCCTTCCTGTTGCTCTTCCTCTCCCCCTCTCTCTTTCCTCTCCCCCTCTCTCCTTCCTCTCCCCCTCTCTACTTCCTCTCCCCCTCTCTCTTTCCTCTCCCTCTCTCCTTCACTAGAACGCCAGCAGGAACATCAGCACCACGTTGATGATGACGAGGAGCATCATGATGAAGAAAACCACCACTCTTTGTGCCTCCGGACTCAGGTTGCAGTGTAAAAAAAAGTCTCCGGCGTGCTGACGCCGAGCCATGATGACACACACACACACACACACACACACACACACACAGATGCACTCGGACCCAGAGACACTCGAGGAGACACTCCACGTCTACACTTCCTTGTTCTCTCTTTCTTCCATGTTACTTCCCATCGCTCCCTCGTTCTGTCTCTTCCTCCTCCTCTGCTGCTCGTCTCTCGCTCCCTGTCCCTCTCTCCCCTCCTCCGCTACCACAGAGCCGCTCACACACTCATCTCTCCAAATCCCTCTGATCTGCTTAGCGAAGCTTCTTCTGTGCTCAGCCACAAAGATTAATCTGTCTATATATCTACCAATACATCCATCCCGCCATCCCTCCATCTCTCTCAATGGCTTGTTTCTTTTTCGTGTTTTTTTTTTCTTCTCTTTTATCTCCCTCAGCCAATCAGGCAGCAGGGCTGCGAGGCGTATCCTAGAAACCAGAGTAATGGAGGTCAGGCATAGCGGAGGGGGAGATGGAGCGTTCTCTCTCTCTCCAGCTGTCTCTATCTCTCTCTCTCTCTCTCACACACACAACCAGCTGCACCTCTGTCACATCCGGAGTCCCTCATTGGTGGCTTCAAGTGACTATCCCCCGTGACCCCGCCCACATCGTATACCATGTTCATGCAATGAGTGTTAAAGATGAAGGAGCATTACGGGATTACAGCACTGGCATTTATTCACCTCCTCATCTGTCTGTCTCCCACACAGTGTCTCTCTCTCCCTCTCTCGGTCTCTCTTTCCAGCTGTCTCTCTCTCTCAGACTGTCTATCTTTTGTTTATGTTTTCCTCTCCATCATCATCATATTATTATTATTTATTAATATGATTTATTATTTTTACTACTACACGCTGTTTTTCTCTCCTTTATACAGAATGTTTTATTTCTCTGACACACACATACTCACAATCCCTTATGTGTGAAATCTTATTTACACTTTAATATCAGCAGAATAATCATAAAATGTTATTAGAGAATTAATTCTGGCATACTATTCCTGCTCTCAGCCAATCAGAACACACCGTACCACTGTCAGCCAATCAGAACACTGTGAGTGTATGACATCAGCAGGGGTTTTATAAATGTGTGGGTTTATGATAGGGGTCGTAATGCATCAGAGTGGGTGTGACTCGATTTATGGTGGAGGTGTATGATGGTGGGCGGAGCCTGTTACCTCATTAATAGCGAGTTGCTCTCCTCCTCCTAAACGATTGGCAGAAATGTGGAAGTCGTTGTAAAGCTCGTCTTCGCTGCCCACCTCATCACCTGATTTATCCTGAGGTCCATCAGTGATCACCAACGCTGTGGACACACACATACACACACTAATCATTCTGAAACAGAAACAGTTGTATGTGTGTGTGTGCGCGAGGCGATCTTCACACGGCACACATTCTGTCCTCTCCTTATTCTCTCCTCAGTTTTACTTCCCTCAGGTCTCTGTTTTTCTCCTTGTTACAGAATGAAAGTGTAAAAATGAAACCGTCCACATTATTAATGTTTATTGATTGATTAGGCCGTGTTGATTAGATAACAGACTTAGTGTTCATTTCTCATCTCTCAGCAGCAGAAAACCCCTTAAACCCGAAACAGAAACCCCCCCGCCCGCACGGGGTCGAGACGCCTCAGACGCGCTTCTCAGAGACGCGTCCGTGTTTCCGACACGCAGACGGACTGAAGACGAATAGCGAAAGCAGAAGCGACGGCGTCTGCACTTCCTGTGGTGTTTTTCACACTTCACCCCCGACCACACGTCTGTGTCAGTTCCACTAAACGCTGGGTTACAGGCAGGGGACGTTCCTGGAAACCGCTTTAACCGTCAGAATAAAAGAATTCCAGCAGAATAAAATGGTCCACACTGAGCGTCTTCTCCGCGAGGATGATGAAGCTCATGGGTAACTCGACCCTGCAGCCTCCTGTGTGGCGCGCTGCGCTGTTTCACGTACACGCCAACCTCAGTGACCTCTGAATCACTTCTCCACCTTACACACTGCTCACACACCTGAGCACTACCGTCAGGACTTTGGTCTCCACTTCACACTCATCAGCACTCGCACTTAAACCGGATCATTCACAACCTGCCGTGTCCTAGTCCTCAGTGCTCAGAACAGTTTGGATATTATTCATTGTTTGCTGTTTTTTTTTTAGAAACACACACAGGATTGTGCAGTGCAGAGTGTAATATTCTTTTTTCAGCACAAAATAGACAATATGATGAACTGAATTTTATTAATTTTAAACAACTACACAAACATGACTGAGCAAAAAATTGAAAAAATGGGTCACATAGGCGAAGAAATAGCACAGAGACGCATGATCACGTGTTTATGATAATGATAATAATAATAATAATAATAATAATAATAAGCTCATTTTGAGAGTTCTACATTTTTGCGACTTCATTCCCACATTCCAGTAGCAGTAAAATTGACCTTTTGTAAAGTAATGTTAACTTTTGTTTCTCCTTGACGTATCCGTAAACACAAATACACAGAAGTCTGAAGCCTCTCCGTTAACACACACTGGCAAGGCTTCCATATAAACACATAATTTTTTATAGTTATTGCCCTGTGCTGTGCTGCCGGCATGTATCTCTACCATTTGGGTTTTAAGTAAACATGCTTCCTCTATTTAGTCATTTATTGTTTTATTTTATTCGTATCAAATTATTTTGAAATGCTTTCATTACTATTTATTTCACTAGGCTCTGTTTCTTAAACACAATGTCACTTTATTTTTATTAGTGCTTTCTGTTTCATCACTTTTTATCATTTTGTTGTTCTCTACTATAAATAATCTTCATCTCAAATTTACAAGGGTCAGACAATACATCTGTAACACACACACACACACACACACAGTGCCACTTCCTGGGGCACTGAGGACACGACACTGAGCTGAACGGCGGTTGTGAAATCGGCGCTCGGGCCGTGTGTCTCAGCTCACACTTTACTAAAAATAACTCAGGACGAGAAGGAAAACAAAACCCAGAGGAAGATGAAGAAGAAGGAGCAGCCGTCTGAGACGCTGCTGGTGTGTCTGTCACCATGACAACCTGGACTGAGCGTTTAAAGGATTGGTCGCATCCCAGTTTGGCACCTAGTGTAACGTCTCGTCGCCTTGTTTACATAAATTAGCAGTGAACATGTGCTAACAGGCCGAGCCGCTAACGTGGAACAAATCAGTCTGGGAGACACAATCGTCTCTGTCCGTCTGTTTGTCTGTCTGCGCTAGACACAATATTTATTTACTGCTAATATTTTCTGTTTATAAAAAGAGAAAAACGTTCAAACAGTTTGCTAACGAGCATCAGATAAATTAACATATGGAATGTCAGGTAGCGTTCTTAGCAACACAAGCTAAATTTCTCCACCCCTGACCGCCGAGGTTATGATGATGATGAAGCAGTGACGTGTGTGTGTGTGTGTGTGTGTAGATAAACCAGTAGTTATATGTCAGTAGATCAGTGTGGTAGTGGAGTGTTAAACACTGCAACATGCTGCAGGTATGGGTGAGTGAGTGTGAGCTCTGTGTGTGTGTGTGTGTGTGTGTGTGTGTGTGTGTGTGTGTGTGTGTGTGTGTGTGTGTGTGACGAACAGAACTGCAGTGCTCACTCTGAGAGCCTCCTGCTCGCACTCCAGCACGCTTCATTAGCTGGCACAGAGACATAAAAGCTATTAGTCGTGTTGTTCAGATGGAAAAAAACATTGGGATGTGCGGTGTGTGTTTACATTTTACACACACACACACACACACACACATACATCCCTCTGTAGCAGCATAGCACTTTATTGTCATAATAATCACTGTGATAAACACCGTCCTGAGCTCGTCACACTGGCTCCTGCTGCGGTGCTGAATCCTCAGTAACACACATCACTAACACTGTAACACTGTACTGTAACTAGGGCTGGGCGATATGGCTGAAAACTGTATCACGATATCAGTGTTTCATATCGGTCGATATCGAGAATTATTGATATTTTTTATGACCCATTTAAAATAAGGACCAGGAGAAGAATATATTATATTTAAACATTTTTGTTTT
>JAQQZT010000018.1:21910624-21920908 GCA_030068275.1 Clarias platycephalus | reverse complement strand
TCCGCTTCACATCCGACTCCCAGATCCGCTTCACATCCGACCCCCAGATCCGCTTCACATCCGACTCCCAGATCCGCTTCACAACAGACCCCCAGATCCGCGTCACATCCGACCCCCAGATCCGCGTCACATCCGACTCCCTGATCCGCTTCACATCCGACTCCCTGTTCCGCTTCACATCCGACTCCCAGATCCGCTTCACATCCGACTCCCAGATCCGCTCCAGTTAAGGGTGAAATACTTTTTTAGTTCTTGTAAGAAAGAGAACACGGGCAGTGAAGAACAGCTGCACGCTCGGCACAAACCGTTCTTCCTCCCACGCTCTGCATTCTTCCTCCCAAACATCATTCCTGCTCTGAGGCTCTGGACCTCGGCCCAGATGGACAACAAACATAGAACCGCTGGGCTGAGGAGGAGCAGATGAGGAACTGCTCATGATCTATCACATCTATCTATCGCTTTCCACAAACATCTCCATCACCTCTGGATCACGTCTATGGACCGGGCTTTAAACAAGCCTCATGTGACCTCATATAGGAAGAGCTCCTTGACTGGCTTGTTGCTCAGCTCTGCTCTTCTCTGGAGGCGACATGGCTCAGCAGTAGCTCATTTACTTAGAAACTGAAGCGGTGGGTTCGAAGTAGGAGTGAAGGCAGTCATGAACCGGACTTGCACTTGAATCCTAAATGAAACTAAATTGATTATTTAACTGAACAGACTCACATATCTGTATTAAAAACAAGCAAACTGAGAGACTCAGAGACTCGATTAAGACGGGGAGGTGAACATCTGTCTCTGTTGAGCTCTGGGTGGCGCTGTGTTATGCGCCATGCTGGGAGGATCACGATGTCTTCCAGTTAGTCAGCTCGAGGCTGTGTTTGAGTGTCCTCTAATGATTCTGAGAATTGTCTCCATGCTAGATGAGTGCTGCAGCACCAGAACCCGCCCCCAGAGGTCGCTCAATCTGTCGCTCATGGAGAGAACTGGAGTGTGCAGAGAGTCAAGAGCTGCTTTGCAAAGTCACCTTTCTGCATTCACTGGTTACTGATTGGTTACTCAGGAGGTCATGTGACCTACCTGCCTACCACAAGTCACAGTCATGACATCACACAGAGGTTTAAATACTGACCCCATGTTACCCCTGATCTCCGTGACCGGATAAGATGATGATGATGATGATAAACACCCTGATGTTAGCAGCTGGAACTGTACACTCTGGAGTTAGTGCTGGAGTTAGTGTCTGATGACATCATGGGGAGCAGAACTCCCAGTGAGCGTTCTGAAGGACACGTCCAGCTCCAACACAGAGCTGCATGTGTTATTCTACACCACTGTGCTATTCCAGCCTCCACACACACACACACACACACACACACACACAGCGAATAAAAGGAAAGAAGTGTCAGGAATAACAGCAGCTGCGTGATGGTGGACAGGAACAGCTGCTCAGTGATGATGTACAGAGACATAAATCAGTTCCATCACACAGACACCACACACAGCAACCAACTTACTCAGTCAAATGAAACAGAACAATCATTATAGTCGCGCCTTACTTAATGCTCATAATATGTTCTGTGATTTGGAAGTTGTGCCCATCCCTAACCCTACAGTAATCATTTGGACCACAGACTCCACCCAAAACCACACAGCAACCAATCATACCACAGACCCCACCCCTAACCACACAGCAACCAATGAGACCCCAGACCCCGCCCCTAACCCCACAGAAATCAATCAGACTACAGACCCCACCTCTAACAGCTAACTGATTTTTATTAGAAATTTTAAATAGTAAAAGGGGCGGAGCCACCAGAGGACATGCTTACAGTATATATATTGTGTACTAAAGCGTGCAGTGTAGATACCCCGTATACCCAGATACCCCACTGTAGCCCCGCCCCCTCTCACCTGTCTCCTGTCTGTCGCCGTGTCTGTGAGTGTTGTGTGTTTCCCTCCTTCCGTCTGTCTGTGTTTTGCTCTTACAGATTTTTTTTCCCACACTAACCGTCTGGCTGGGATTAACCTGCTACAGGACGTCCTCAGGGCTTTTGATTATTTATTTTTTTCACACAAAGCAGAAAATCTTGCAGGACCAGAATGTCACGTGCGTAAAAACCCAAAACTGTCAGAAGAACAAAAAAAATGTAATAAAACCCCGCAGGGCTTCAAGTGACACGAGCTAGAGGAAGCGGTGACACAAAAAACACAAACACACACATTTAAAACTTGGCCATGAAAACATGCATGACAGGTATTACCCACAATCCCCTTCAGCTCTTTACACACTCATAACACGGCACTGTACAGCGTTTCTTTATAATTAGATAATTAACAAGGAAGCGGCTTTATTTAGCACTTCATTCATTTATTTATTGCTAACTGATTATGCCTTCAGACACACACACACACACACACACACACCCTTTACATTCTGAGTGTGAGGCTCTTTAAGTTTAAGGGTCTGTTCACACGTGATCAGTAAAGACTCGGGACCACTGAAGGTCATCAGAAGGTTGTGAGTTCCAATCCCTTGTGCAGGGCTCCAAACAAATGAGGTAAACAAGATAAACAAAAGCCACCATGGATATGAAGATCCACCAAAAAGTCTAAATATAAATGTTATCCAGAAGAAGGGAGAGAAGAGAAACACACACCAAACGCCCGGGTTCCTCTCGGTGTCTCCGTCTGGAGCGGCTGTCCCTTCTGAGTGTGTTTGTTATTAAATATACACCAGGTTTCTGAGATCTGAACAGTGCGTGTAGCCGTTTAGGAACCATGCACACAATCACATCACAATCATCATCATCATCATCATCACGTCAGATCAAACACACACAGGAATGAAAATCAAGATGCAGCTCCGTTTTACGCAAATGCTGCATTTACTGTATACCTGCTCAGACATGCGGGAGTCTTATCTGCTACGCACACACACATACACACACACACACACACACACACACATACACACACTCCGGCAAAAAGAAATGAAATTTGAGCTGAGTCTCGTCTGTACCTGCTCACAGATTTCTCTCTCTCCCTCTTTTATACACACACACAAACACAAACACACACACACACACACACACTCTTCATTTACAGAGCTGAAAGAAACCAAACGCTGTGTTTTCACACTGGTGGATTCTGTATCTGTACTGCATTACAATCTAAACCTGGGCTAATTAACACACACACACACACATACACATACACATACAGTACACTACGCCACATCAGTGCGTCAGTGATTACACAATTCCAGCATGCGACATGTACGAACGTGTTTTTCACCAAACACGTGAGATAAAGAGGTTAATAGTGCAGCACAGCTCGAGTCTGAAGAACGATTAGATCAAACTAACAGTGTGTAGCTGAAAAATCACAATGCTCTGACATTACACTCCGAGGTCGTGTTTAAAAATTCCGACAACTTAATAAACACATACAGTATTAAATATCATCACACAAAGCTGGAGCACTAATTCAAAAAGTCCTAACTGTATAACAACATATCATTGTTAACATCCTACATAAGCACACAATCATGTACTGTAAGATAAAATTAAATATTAAATAAATAAAAAAATGTGTGCATTATGTACAACAGAAAATCAACACATTAATATAACATTAATACACATCGCAAATAAATAACATAACGAGATGTACTGTAACACATTTTAATACTATCAGTATAATAATACATATGTCTTGGGTGGGTGTCAAAACTTTTGCACAGAACACATTCTATGTTTAACGTCACTCCAGTTCATTAAAGTTGCAGTCTCTGTCAGAGGGTTTGAGGCAGGTGCCAAAACTTTTGCATCCAATAAAATCCATGTTGATCTGGATCCGCAGATTATCAGAGACACACCGAGTTCTGTGATACATTTTATTGGAATGTGTGTGATCGTTACACCGCTCAGCTCTAAACACAACCTAGGCTCAGGCTTCCATCTGAATGATTAGAGAGTCTGTTTTAAAAACAGGAAGTGATCTCAGAGTCTTACCTGCGAGACCGCCGGAGACGCCTGTAACCTCCTCTGAAACACAGACAGTGCAGACAGGCCGGAGTTAGGCAGCGCTACGAGTTGATACATACACCTGATACATATCAAACACACTGCTGCTGAAACAAACGCTGCGCTCTGATTGGTCAGAAGAGACATTACACAACATTTAATCTAACTATGACCTGATAAAGGTACGGTGTACAGAGCTTTCCTAAATGTTAAAATTTTGCAATTTGCCGCAGTGCAGAAGGAATAAAACACTTGGTGTCGTGCTGTTACAGGAAAATAATCACCTCCCAGGTGCTAACAGTAACTTGGCCTTACTTCACCCTGGTGTGGATTAAGTTTTGCCTTTTTTTCTAACATATACATTACTGTATAGTGAAATTCTTTATTCTTTGCATATCCCATATCCCTTTTGTTAGTTGGCTGGGGTCAGAGTGCAGGGTCAGTCATTAAGGGCCCTGCTCAAGGGCCCAACAGCAGCAACCTGCATCCTGCATCACCGCCCAAAATATTTCCATTTAACAGTACGATTCATCATGTGTCACTTATTCCACGTCAAACTCCTTCTGTATTAAAGCTTTTAAAGGAGCTGTGTGTCATATTGAATGCCCTCTGCTGTCAGAATTGTGTATTACAGTATAATAAATATAATAAATAAGGATTAATGAAACGAGGCTCAAGTGCACATTCTGTAGTGTGTATGTGTGTGTGTGTGTCTGTGTAGACCCTGCTCGGTCTTAGTGCGCGTCTCTTACTGATATAATCAACATCCGTGTACGCGTGTACTGTTTACTGTAACACTGTGAACACGTGTGTGCGTGTACTGTTTATTATAACACACGTATATAACACACACACACACACACACACACACACTTACTTTACTTACACCTTTACTTTAGATTCACACACAGCGCCTTTTTTTTTAATGTAAAGTGCAGGTTAATTTGTTTTATTTTTACTTTATATTTTGTATTAATTATTTTTATGTATTTATTTTTTTGAGCTGTGGAACAGATATTTTGTGTTTCCACTATTTCTTATGGGCAAATAAATTTTGGTTTGCGAGTGTTTTTGGAAAACGAGCTTCTGGAACGAATTATGCTCGTAATCCGAGCTTCCACTGTATTGCACAAATAGAATTCAGTTGTTCCTCATTCAACATCTCACATTCAAATAACACAGAACAGGGTTGCCAGATAGATATAATCCCTTCCAACACTTCAATCCTGACATCATGTGTATTACTGTATATTACAAGAAAATTATAAATGTGACAGAGTTTAATGTGATTATAAATCATAGTCTTTATTTTATTTCCACTTGAGGTGTTTGGGATTGAATACATTAAAAAAAAAAAAAAAAAAGCATTTAAGTATTTATTTTCTAATTTTCTAATTCTGTATTATTATTATTAAACTTTCATGTATGTACAATATATGTACAGTATGAAACATTCATCTGTAGTGTAGATTATATAGTGATTTATTAAACATGCAGTGTTTAGGAGTGTATTATTAAACACACCACAGTGGAGATAACAGAGGAATCAAACACACAGGATGTTTACACACAGTTTTTATTCTAACACACACTTTTATTCTACAACAAATCTGAGATTCTGAACAAAATGTTTAATCCTCTGGGGAAACAAAGTGTAGGAATAAATGCAACAAGCTGAACTTTTATATTAACTCTACAGTATATGAGCTGTTGGTGTTACTGTGTTAATTGAATGTCATTAATTGGTGAATTAATATTTTAATGAGCTGTGTGTAGATATTAATGAAGGCTTTAATTAGACATTAGAGAGAAATGATGATTAATGAGTTTAATTACACATAGTTGTGTGACTTTAGTTCAGACTCCAGTGTTGATTGTTTGTTCTGACCCTCTCTCCTCTAAATGCATAAACACACACACACACAGTTCCTGAGTGAGACGAGTGAAGTGGAGGTGGTGTTATTACCTGGCAGGTTCTGATCAGAGCCCAGCAGATGAGACCGGCTGACAGATGAAACTTGGCCCTGATGTAGGACTCCACACTGCTCTCCTCCATTCTACTCCTCTAACTCCTCTAAGTCCCCCCTCAGGTCTCCTCCAAACACTCTCAGCTCATTCACACTTAATTCCAGAGGCATTGTGAGCTGCAGATCCTGCAGTAAGTGTGTGTGTGTGTGTGCTGTGTCACTCAAACACTCAGAAACAAACACAGAGAGACGCGCATGTCCAGCCCACACCCGGGTTGCCAGGTGTAACAGATTCTGTATAAACACTTAGTCAGGGCTAATGCGTGCTCAGGTGATGTCACATATGTCTAATTTGCATATTCAGAAACTCATCCATCATCTGATGTATACTGATGTATAAATGATCATATAATGTTGTTGTTGTTGTTGTTTTGGTCTAAAGGCTGAGGGTCACTGGTTTATTATTGTCAGGTCAAGTGCAGGGTTGCCAGATTGATGAGGTGTCAGAAAATAAAATAAAATACAAAATTCATTCATCTTTTTGTCTCAGAGTAGGAGAAGGCTGGACTTGGAGACTCTCCAATTCACACACACATACACCTGTGGAAAATTTACCATGACCACAAAACACACAGACACAATACACATTCACATATTGATAAATTTATTTACTCGTCTGATTTTGTATCACTGACACTAAAACCCAGCAGAGGTACTGCACAATAATAATAATAATAATTATAATCATAATCATTTCCAATAAAATATGAATTTTGTAACCTAAACATTTTATATCATCTAAAGCACATCATGCAACATGTTTATTACACTTAATATATGTATATATAAATCATCTCTAACACTATGGTACAGTGTTAGTGCGCTACAGGATTATCTCACATGCGATGAGACGATTCATAAACTGATTCATTTATTTATTCATCTACATATTCGATTCATGTCACTGACTCATTAAACACTTCCACGAGGAACACAGGCAGGTTCATGTACAGTACCGTGCCCAGAAACGACTCCCCCCCTCCCCCGTGATCACATGATTTTTTTTTTTTCGTACTCAGGTACACTTTCACATTTACAGCATTTCTGATACAGCAGGTGGCAGTGTGTATCTAGTTGGTTTGTGAGCTGCCATTAAACACAAGAGAAGAAGAGAATGAGGAAGTCATGTCCGCGCGTTATACCTAATACTATTAAGATTTCGGGAAAATTGTTGAGTGTGTACATTCCTACTGTATCAGCTCTGGCTGTGTGGGTCAGAGGATGGTATTGTATTGTTCTTGAGACCATCTCTTCAAGCGGACTCGAGCGCGGTTCCTGAGCACAGAGCGATTGTGTTCTCACTGATCAATATGAACCAGACTTTGGGGTCGAGCGTCCTCAGAAACAATCCCGGGTCTCTAATGTGAAAACGCCCTACGGCTTTTTCCTTCAAAACATTCGTTCTTCATAAAACGGATTTTACTCTTAACCCCACCCGACACACTCCTGCACTAATCTCACACCATGCTGTGTATCACCAGGTTTATGAGTGTTTATCTGTTTATTGCTGTTTAGAATGAGCTTTTATTTATTCATCGTTCACCCTGTATAATAAATTAGCTGCTCTTAAATTATTTATTTACAAACGGATGATGTTTTTTAGATCGATTGTGTCCCTTTTCGCCCTCCATAATGTAAAGTGTAAGTGTTGTAGTACTGTAAGTGTTTAAAACGGCCCAATCGCCCCAGTCAACGTCTCGTCACTCTGAATCAAAAACAGCAGCGAGGAAACGTCATTAGAACAAACACACACGCGGTTCTGAGCGTGATTTATGACAAAAATGTCTAGACTCTTGTTAATTTAATTATATTCATTACATTTAGACTGCAAGTGTCGTCTTCACTGAATGCACACACCTGCTCGCTCTGTGTGTTTGTGCGTGTGTGTGAATGAAGTTGTTGTAAACGCAGCTTATATATTCAGATCACGTTAACCACACACACACACACACACACACACACACATACACACACTTTCTCTGTGAAATAAGGTCCCTTATTCAAGAACAATAAGAAATAACTCTGCATCATTTTATAAAATTTAAATAAACAATAGTGCATGAAAACACAGACGGTCCGTGATAGTGATAAAGAATTATTTTTTTTTGTAAAAAAAAAAAAAGGCAAGGGATGGGTAAACAAATATAAAAAAAAATAAAAAGAATAAAAATATTATTTAAAAAAAAGGGGTGGGGGAGTGTATACTTACACACACACTCTCAGGATTTAATATTAAACAAATACAAATAAACAAGTAACAAATCTGAAGCATGTACAAATATAAATAAAAATATAAAACTATTCTAAAACTAAATAAACCAGATAAAAAATTATCATAAATGTAAAGCAGTGTATGTAAAGCATACATACTGTGTGTGTGTGTGGGGGGGGGGTATTTTAAATGATAAAATGCAAAATATAATTAAACAAATGAAACGAAATAAATAAATAATCAATAAAAAAATCATCAAATTCATGGTGTAATCCAATCAAAGGATAAATTAATGAATAAATTTAATACTAAATGAAAATTAAATAAACAGTCTATTTTAGTGTGTGTGCGTTTTTTACTAAGATCAATAAATGTGTTTATTAGGATAAATAAAATCTAACAACATAAAATGCTAAAGAACTCTGTGTGAGGTTTATTCCTCATCATTAACTCAGGAACACACACTCGCTGTGTCTCCACATGAGGCTGTAAAAAACACACACACACACACACACACACACACTAAGGGCGTCTCTTACAGAGGTCTGGCGGGGAACTCTTCCTGACAGGGAAACACCGTGTGTGAGTTCTACACAGAACCCTCAAGAGCTCGAACATTCGGTTCGGTTCGACCTGCCTGATCAACAACCTGAACAGAACCGAAAATAAAAAACACAATAAGGATAAAAAGCGTCTGTTCATCACATCAAAGGAAAACGGAAATCATTTAAATGAGCAGAGAGATTAATAATTAATGATGAGCTCAGTGAGAGTGTGTAACGCGGCCGGCCGGTGGAGACGCGCCGTTAGCTGCCTGATAAACTCGCTCTGACTGACGGGAGAATCTGTGGAGAAAAAAAAGAGCATATTAACAGTCGTCTCGTGATTAAATAACGAAACCAACAAACACAAGACTTGAGGAGAAGCGAGACCTGCTGTCACTAAACTAATCTGGAGAAGCTAATCAAACCTCGCAGTGCATTATGGGTATTCTCTGCAGGTTCCTCCAGGTTCTCTGGTTTCCTCCCGGCCAGCAGACTAGCACTCCATTCTGGTTGTATTCCTGTTTCCCGTCCAAAGTTTAATCCAGTTACATGGACAAATGAAAGCTGCGGGATCTTCTACACACAAATATCTAGAAACTTAAACACCTCTTAAATCGCCTTTAAGGGTTCTAAGTCCACAAAACAATGCTAACAATGCTAACAGTGTTTTAATGTACACTGAGGCATATCAGGAACCTGAACTGATCTCTTAAACAACTGGATGAACTTCCTCTGTCTTTCCCTCAGTCAGAGTCAAACATGTCCAAACGTTATCATGTACAACTTTATATAATAATCTGTAGTACGAGCTTAAAATCAAGAAAATGATCAAAAACAAAACAGTAATCTGGTTTGTACAAACATTTGGAAGTTTAATGTTGGATGTGTACAGATTTTTTTTTTTAAATCTTCAATCCACACACACATACACACACTCCACATTGTGCTTGTGGCCGTTAATCAGTGCTCAGTGGACTTTATGTGGACAGATTAAACAGTGCGAGTCTTTCTTCCTGCTCTGAATGAAGCTCAGTCTCTCACTCTGCACATCTGCTCACTAACTCGTTAACTCACTAACCCCACTCTAGTGTGCACTACTTAGGGGATGTTCGTACCCTCACCCTCTGTCAGCTTGTACTCACACAGCTGTAACACTGATACTGTATTATTTAATGAAATCCATTTGCTTGTTTAAAAAAAATAAAAATAAAGTGAAGATCATCCCTAAACACTCTGATCAGACTAAATGATGAGATCAGGCTCTGTAGTAAATGTAAATGATTAGAGTGCCATCTAGTGGCAGACAGGTGCTCCTAAATCCTTAGTCAAATAAAGGACGCTTTGTATTCATCAGTAATGTGTTGGCATAAATTCATTCATTCATTCATCTTCTATACTGCTTTATCCTGTATTAGGGTCGCGGGGACCTGGAGCCTATCCCAGGAGACTTCGGGCACAAGGCGGGGTACACCCTG
>JAQQZT010000018.1:21899902-21910524 GCA_030068275.1 Clarias platycephalus | reverse complement strand
AGACGGGAATCGAGCCTGGCCGGGAATCGAACCCGCACCCTGGAGGTGCAAGGCGACAGTGCTAACCACTACACCACCATGCCGCCTTGTTGGCATAAATAGATTTCATTAATCAATTTATTAGTTAATTGTCTTTTACTTACATTTTATAAGGTAAAATAGTAATAATAAAAATATCAAAAAAGTTAATTTTGTAATATACTATATAAAATATTTGAAATTATAACTGATTCATGCTGTATAAACATGTTTTGTTCAACAAAACTAATTGATACGAACAAATTTTTTTTAGAAATAAGTCGATTTTTATTGTATTATATTTGTCATGGACTAGTTAGGACATGTATTGTAGGTTAAAGAGGTTCAGATGATTAACAAAGAAAAGGAAGAATTTTAACTGAAGCAATAAAAACTGACCTCAGAATTATGTTTCAGCATAATTAATCAGCTCCACCACACACACACACACACACACACAGACCAATCACAACAACATGGGACATGAACATAGAGAAATAAAAAGAAATAGAGTGAGGAGAAACTAAACAAAAACTAACTCGACTAAACACTTCCGTTGTTCAACACATGGTGTCGCTGTTTCTGCACTTTCAGGTGTTAGACACACATTTAGAGCAAATTCTATCAAAAGATCTCCATCATGTACAATTTGTCTTTCCAGGAGAGGTAAAGACGAGCGCAGGTTACATGATATCTCAGTCCTACAGGCTGAGCTTTCCTCAGGATCGTAAAAAAAGAAAACTCAGTCCTGAGAAGCTGATGATAATTATGGACAACTGAAATGTGTCCTTTTACACAACAGGCAATAAATCCCTCTGTTCTTCCCCTATAAAAAGCTCCCAAGACCACAGATGCGGTAACCATAGCAACAGCAATTCCACAGCCACGGCTCGTCCAATGAGGATTGAGCGATTTGCGTTATTTTAAACCTGCAAGCTGTGCATCAGAAAACTTTACTCTTTTAGCAAATAAAAGTCTCGAGCCGATCATCAATCAGTGATTAATTATCAAACACCTGATTGGACAAAGGATTATTTCATATGATGTCACAATACAAGATTGTCATATCATAAGATTTATTAATATTATTATTATTATTAGCAATCATGAACTAAATCCTCACCCATGATCACTCATCTTTTCCCCCTCAATTCTGACCGTGTTTTGCTCGTCTTCCTCACTAAATTATTAAAACACACTTCACTTCACCTGCATTTAGCTTCCATTTGTACAGTTCTGTTGTGAATTATTAATAAGACCCCGGATCAGAGGTCATTAAAATGCTTTAATCATATCTATAGAGGATAAATAAAGACAATGGGGTGGGGGATTAATAATCAATAATCAATCCATATAACAGAAAGAGATGTTTAAATATTTTTAACATCAAAGGTCTAAAACTATATTGGGTTATTTTTCTTTTTTTTTCTTTTACAAAATATACACATTTTAAAAATAGTAACTGAAATGAATATCAATATATGACATTTTATTTTGGTATTTAGCACTTTTAATAATGAACATGAAAAAATGGAAATGTTACAGATTTTAAGAAATGTGGGAATATTTGATGTGTACAAATATTATTGAGGGACATTTTTAAATATATCTAATTATAAAAATGTTGTAGTTGTTTACATTTTTACTGTATATTATATATAATATAGAGTAAAAATTTAAACAACTACAATGAAATTATATTTATACTCTGATCACACAGATTACTGAAGCTTCTGTAAAGAACTACTTTTTTATTTATTTGAAATTATTTTATTTTTTTATTTTTTTATTTTAAGGAATTGTACAGTGTGCAGGAAACAGTGAATCTGTGTCTTGTGATGAATTCTCTTTTCGTTCAGCAGCACACATGGAAAGACTAATAATAGCCAAGCCGAGTCTCCTGATGTCCTAATTACAGATTCAGCACCAAAACAACTGTTATTCTTCTAAATCTCTCTCTCTCTCTCTCTCTCTCTCTCTCTCACGCACACACACACACATTTCTCAGACTGATGTAAACAGCAGAAACACTTGAGCCTATACAGGTTTTGTGATCACTGAACTGTGTGGTGTTTGTAAATCTGGATCAGAATGATGATGATGATGTCTCATTTCCGTCATCTCTGATTTCTGCCATCAGACTGAAGTAGAGAAATAACAGACTGGGGATTTGTAAATTAATGCTAACTATATTAATGCTTATTTATTCCCTTCAGTAGAGCTCAGTAATGGATCAGTGGGAGAAGGACAAAGGACAAGGACACTTCATTCCCAGGAGCCTTGAGGAACTCATCATGTTTCCTTTGTATGCTACAGTACACGACCGCTCTGTTCTTCCACTCGCTACATCAGGGGTCTTCAGTCTTATATTTCATTCTGACAAAGCAGGAATCGCACTTGAGTCCATGTGTTTAATCAGTTCACCTTCATCTCTTCATCGAGTCAGCTACTAAAAGCATCTCCAATTAATCTGTAATGAAACCCTGCAGCCTCACTGAAGACCACTTCTCTATATAATTAATAATATTACAGTCATAACAGGAGCAGAGGCGTAAAGTAGGAACACACACTGGATGGGTAACAAGTACCCATCAGAAAACCACAGAACCCTGAGGAACCCCACACAGAGAACATGTGAAACTCAACACTGACCCTAACCTGAGCTCAGGAGATAACCAGTGATCCTGGAGCCGTGAGACAGCAATGATACCTACTGAATACACAATAAGATAAACTGCCTGGCTATAAAAAAAATTCACACACTGTAATATATCATGATTACAATGTATAACAATATACTAAAAATAGAAGCCATCACACACTGCAATCACACATTAATGTCAAATTTATATAGTCTAATCCAATCTCCTGGGACTCCCATTAGTCCTCACCTTTGCTTTCGTATGTATCAAGAACCATAAAAAGCTGGCTCAAGGTGTGAAAACTGGACTATCTGTGGTGACCGGCTGTTTCCTGTCTCGTCGCATTCTTTCACATTTGGCCTTGATGCCATTGCAGTGCTCTCTTTTAGAAAACCGAGATGAGGTAGCACTTGAGAGAGACAGTGAAGTAGGCCTTGAAGCTTGAGATACGTCAGTGTCCTTAAACTGACGAGTTTTTCTGTAGCTTGGACTCTTGTATGTTTCCATAACTAAGCTGTCTGCTCCATTGGTTGTGACAAGACCGAGGCTCTTTGCCTCCAGTAAGGATGGACTGCATGCAACATGGCTGAAACTGCCTCTGATGGTTGTATTATCACCCAAATCTCCTGCCCCATTCCCTGTCTTCTTGGGCTTGGACTTAACATAATTTCTAGTACAATCTTTCATTGCATATTTATCACTCCCTTTATTGATGATAGCGCTTGTTTCATGATAAGTGGGATGTTGATGCTGGTTAAGCTTCATGGAAGACATCTGGTTGGCACACTGCTCCACTAGCGAAAGAATACTGATGTCACTTGCTATACCGCAACTGCTGCTTGGAGAGGGAAGCAATGCTTGGGGACTTCCTGCAAGCTTAGCATGGTAAAGATTAGCGTGAGGCCACAGCTCTGACTTCTTTATTTGCTCAATTAAGGATTTACAGGAATCGCACAAGTGCAAATCCTTGGCACCATGTTTAAGGGACTCCTTGCAAGATTCACAAAGAGATTCTTTGTTTATGGCCAGCACAAACAAGGAGCTTGATCCAGACCCAGGAGAACATCCTATTGGAGACACCAAATCCTTGTTGGGTGTAGATGGCGAGGTAATATTAAATATCCGAAAGCATACATGACTTGTTGGGGTCCTGGGTTGGCTCTCTGGTGTTGTAACTACTCCCGTTTGGTGTTGCACTGAGAGATGACCAACATCTAGTTGATGTGGTTTATTTAATTTAAGGTCAGTTAGATTGTCTCTGCTGTGAACAGTCCTGAGAACTGCTTTACTTGGGACATTTCCAAGATCCGTTGTTCGAACTTTTTCTTCTTGGTATACATCTCCATTATCTCCAGTGCTAATTCCTGGAGTTCCCAGTTCTGCTTCGTTACCCTTGATTGTCTTATGCTTCATCCAGTTGACGATACCCATAGCAAGGGAAATTTCTGTATCACAAAGCTTCAATAAACAGTCCTTTCCCATCCAGTTACTCTGCAGAAAGTCATGGCTAATGAGGTCTACCGATAGTGGAGGTGCCAGATTCTCTTCAGATCCAATATGGAAACTGTACATGGATAATGGGAGGTCTGGACTTGGCTGGCCAATAATGCTGCTCGGCAGATCCATGTCATCATCAAAAAGGGGGGTCTTTTCAGCCTCACTGGGGTCATAAAATAACTCGTAGAGAGCATCTCCGCTGTACGTGTCCCTAGGGAATTTTCTGGAAAGTACTGGTGTTAGAGATTGCCCGGTGTGATCTTCAGCAGAATTACAATCACAGTAACCCTCATCACTGGTGCTTTCTTGGTTCTCACTTTTTGGCGTCACTGTATGATTCTGAATGTGTTCTTGTTCTGTTAAATTTTTGCCTGTCACATCATCAGCAGAATGTGCTGTCCTGTTTGAAGAAGGCGATAAAGAAATTGGTGTGGAGAGTGTCATTTCTTGGCCTGAACTTGGACTAAACAGAACAGTCCTATTGATGCTGTCCCACATCCCAAACAAGTCCAAGACCTCAGGAACAGCAGGTGATGCTAGTTGCTCCATACCTCCCTGAAACACAACAGGACTTCGCTTTGGGGTTTCACTGGTATCTCTTCTTGTTTTAAGTTTGGATATGCCTTCCAGGGAGACAAGATATTCCTCATCTGCAAATATCTCTCCACAACCGGCTTGAGAGCCGAAGCTTTGGAGTGACACAGCATCCTCACATACGTTACTGCATCCTTCACTTGAAGAGTCAGAAAGTGTATCGCTGATTTTGCGAGAAGTCCTTGATTCGCGACATCTTGAGGACTTCTTATTTTTTTTCGCTCTTGGTCCATATTCTCGACATGGTGTACATGGTGACGTTGCTTTCTCGCTGTTGTGCTTTTTGTGGATGAAAAGGTCTTTGATGGTCTTTCTGGGCTTCCTAAGAAAGATCCTTTTCTTTGGAACGGACTTGGCGATGGAAGGCACAAATGGCACTTGAGGTGTCAGATTGCGGTAATCGATGATTTCCCGGTTGTTGCCGGATGTATTCTGATTTTCATGTAGCAACTGCTGAGTTGCACTAAATCCAGAAAAGCTAGCACTGTTAAAGAGCCTGGAGTGATGATACCTGGCTGGAATCTGTGCTCGATCACCGTTCTCAGGACTTACTGGGTCCGCCAGTCTAATCCCCGTCACACAGTCG
This sequence comes from Clarias platycephalus, assembly GCA_030068275.1. NCBI lineage: Eukaryota > Metazoa > Chordata > Actinopteri > Siluriformes > Clariidae > Clarias > Clarias platycephalus. The sequence continues at coordinate 21,905,187 of JAQQZT010000018.1, read as the reverse complement.
TGAGTTCTGCTCTTTTTAACATAATCAAAGCTAAAGTCTTGAGTCCACCCATCTGAGAGACTGGGACTGATCTCTGGATAAGGTGTGTCCAGGATATTAGGAGACAGAAGATTCTCTGAGGAGACACTTGGATTGTTTTCATTGATAGTTACATAAATCGAAGTGTCAGGAGAGACATGTCCTCCGGCGCACTGACCTTCACTTGTCTCAGTTTTAGAAAGCTTGTCCTCTTCAGACTGTATTTGGTTATTCGATAACTCCATATTCACTCCAAGTCACTTTCATAACTGCATATGGAAAAGACAAAATTAAAATGAGTTATTTAGTTATTTTATTCAACTCAGTTTTAGCGCTACTACAGAACAGTTTGCGGTGTTGTACTGAATATCAACATGGCTGTGAAGTGGTCATAGGTACGAGAGAGCAGCCTGAGTACTGAAGATACAGTATCACAGCTCAACTCAACAATACAATACTTTCATACAACAGTCACAAAAACAGATTACAATTAGTTTTATTTAATTATACAGTTATATTTGATCAGAAATAAAATAAAATGTTACATTTTCAATAAACAGATCACCAATATGTTGGCTAATGTTGGCTATAATAAAAATATGACCGTGCAGCTAAGGACATATTATGATAAACAGAATGAGCAGCTCACCTCATATCTTCTAGTCTGAGTCATTCGTTCTTTGAATCTATTGCACTGCATAGCGTCTATGAGAGTCACGTGACAAAAGAACGAATGACTCAGAGTAGAAGAGTCATTGAGAAGAGCCGCTCAATTCTATTTCATGTGTACTGCGCTGCATAGCGTCTATGAGAGTCACGTGAAAAAAGAACAAAGGATTCGGACCGAAAAGACTCAAAGGTAACTACTCATTTCTGTTTCCTGTACATAACCTATGGAGGTTTTGCGAGGATTTCCGCATGCGTTCCCAGTAGAAAATTAACGAGATGACTCGTTCTTCTGAGTCACGTTGAAGATTCGTTCAAAAAGAACGAATCGTTCATGAACAACCCATTACTAATAATCGGTGAAAGTGACTGGATGTGAATGTGGGTTTTGTCTGCTTTCTCCTCGGTACTGCAGACCGTATAGACCTACTCTCACTCACGCTGCGACCCCACAGTGTAATTAACCACTGTACAACACCAGGGACACGGAGTGATACCTCCCAGTGCTGTTACCATCCATTACCATCACTTTCATCCAATCAGATTATTTGCTTAGAACTAACTGCTGTATAACGTATCTATTTGTCCTTGTTTGAACGGGAAAAAGAATTAACCCAAAAATAATAAACAAAGGTAAACAATGAATGTCAACATGAATCAAAAGTTTTTAGATTTAAATGATTGCATATTAAAATAAATCTCGACATGGCGAGTTTTAAAGAAGGATAGTCTATTGAAATAAAATATGTTAAATGTACAATTTAATTACAAATCACATTGCTTTAATATGGTTATAATGAATAATAATTAAATTAAATTAATTAATTGCATAATTTCTACTGTTGACTTCCATCACTGTTATGCCAATAAGCTCATTTTATTCCTCCAAGATGTCATTTCTATCTGGTTTAATACAAGACAATAATAATATCATATAGAAAATAATAATTTAGAAATAGGGTTTCTGGGTTGAGAGAAAAAGAAAAAGAAAGAAAGAAAGAACATTTATAAGAGAAAGTGAGATAAGGTTCCCAGTCAGGTTCCATATTTCCAGCTCAAGCTGTTTTAATTTACACGCTGAGTCTGTCGAGCTCTGCTAATGGCTAATGTGGGGTTTTTTAACATTAAAATCGGACAGAATTTTATTCACAAAAACGCCTCGTTACCTCATCAGACCACGGATTAAGAGTAAAACCGCCCAGTCCCGCACTAATCTGTGTGTAAATGTAGTACGCATGATGTGTGTGTGTGTGTGTGTAGTGCGGTAGTAGACGGAGAGCCTCAGCACTGAGCGGGTGAGAGGCGGCGCGTCACGCTCGTGCAAGTGGCGGGAAAATGGCGTTACCTCAGATCTCCTAAAACAGCGCGTTTGTAACGAACACGACAATTACAGCGTTATAGCGGCACAACGACGCGTGACAAGAAGATCAAACGGGTGTCCGTACCTGTAACGCGGTCAGGAACTGCTGCACGCTCGCCCATCAGGGGTCTGGCTGCACTGTGGAAAGCCAATGGGTTCAAAAGCGCGCCAATTTATCAGTCATAACAACGTACAAGTTGTAAGTTGTATTTGGAGTGGCACAAGTACCGGGTACATGGGGTTGTGTAATCAAAAGAAAGACTTAAACCTAGAAACGACAGAAAAAAACAACAAAGATTCTAACTGTATGTAAGATCACTTGGTTTACACACAATCTTTGTGGATAAATTTTGTAAACTGTGTAAGGTTGAAAACATGAGGTGACAAACATCATCACTTACTTAAGTTTGAAGTCAAAATATTTTATGTATCCTACACTTTATCACTGGTTATCGTATCATTCCCATGCCTGGAGCCTACCTGTCACTACGCTAAATGGGCGTGGCCATCTGAAATGATTACCACTAATTGATCCAAAACAGTACATAGAACATTACTTTCCACTCTATGTAGATCCCTTATCTATAATCATCAACGTACAGGCCTAAATTACTTCAAAAATATCAAAGACAAACAAAACCATGGTGAAATCCTTTCTTTATGGTTCTATACACCCACTCACAGAAGTAAGTACACCCCTCTAAATTTAGCAAACATTTGAGTTTCTCAAAGGACAATATTATAGAAATGAGACTTTTTTATATATATATATATATATATATATATATATATGAGTCTTATATAAGATATATTTTAGAGTCGTGAATGTGCAGTTTGTATAACAGTACAGATTTACTGTCCTCTGAAAATAACTCAACATACAGCCATCAGTGTCAAAATAGGTGGTGACAAAAGTAAGTACACCCTCAGTGATAACAGCTATAAATCTTTAACCATGAAGAGTCACATGACTCATGTCCATTTCATCATGACTCAAGTCACTATTCATCATGTCCATGTGTGTGTTAGTGGACAAGTATGTCTCCGGACCTGAACCCTATTGAGCACATGTGGGACGCCCTCAAGCGGAAGGTGGTGAAGCACCGTGTGTCTGACATCCAGCAGCTGTGTGATATTATTATGGAGGAGTGGAAGAGGATCCCAGCAACAACATGTGCAGCTCTGGTGAAGTCCAGGTCCAGGAGGATTAATGCCATGATAGATAACAACAGTGCTCACACAGAATACTGACACAGTTTTGACATGTTCACTGAAGGTGTACTTATTTTCATTGCCAGTTATTTAGACAATTAAGTCTGCATGTTGAGTTATTGTTAGAGGACAGTAAATCTGTACTAATATACAAGCTGTACATTGACGACTCTAAAGGATATCCAAGTTTTATTTCTATAGTATTGTACCTTCAGAACATATGTGTTGAAATGTGAGGGTGTACTGTTGTGAGGCTGAACTATAATTCAATTCATTTAAATTTTATTTGTATAGCGCTTTTTAACAGTGCTAATTGTCACAAAGCATCTTTACAGAATCAAAAGTAAATGGACACGAGTTTGAAAAGTGTGATGGTGATAGGTAATAGTTATCTTGTAACTATTATCTTAACATTATTGGCTATCGTACAAAACAGTCAAGAAGACCAGCACAGTCACTTTAACTTCCTTTAAACTTCCGTTCCAAGGAACCCTTCTCCAATGTTTGGATTTTTAGGACCAAATTGTAACGCAAAACAAAGAATTGCAAAAGTATTTACATTTATTTCAACTGGTGAATAAATCACATTGTTATGTAAAAACCTACACAGCAGGAGAAATATTAACAATACAACCTTTTCCTTTAACAATGAACTTAACAGAGATAACATGTTAGAACAGTATTAACTATAATACAACAAAATTTTGCCTTAAGTGCTATTTTTATCCACAATAATTTTTTACATAATTACAAGCTTCAGCTGTAATTTCACTTCAAAATACCACATTGTTAAACATCAACTTAACTTTTAGATGTGCAGCATTGCACGGATACCATGTGCCATGAAGAACACTTCATTATATCATCAGTGACATCACATGTACTGTAGCTTTAAAGCAAGAAAACAGGAATGCTTTTATCTCTCCATGCTTCAAATTCACATTTAGCTTCAAAACCCGAAATAGTTTTCAAACGGCAAACTTCCTTTCAATCTTTTTATTTTTTTTTTCATCAGTTTTTAATACTAGCATGGTAATGGAAAAAAAATAAAAAAAAACCTGTTTAGGGTAGGTCATATTTGAAGACAGCATCACATTAATTTTTAATCATATTAATTTAATATTATGATAATATCACAGAATTGATATTAGCTGCTCATCTGTTAATAAAAAGAACCAATAATAAAGATAATAAGGAAAATATACGTGAAGAAACTACAAAAGTCCAAACTATCAGCAGTCCAAAACATGGAAGTAAATTCGAGCAGCAGAAATGATCAGATGAACAGTGTTTGGGACTCAGAGGTACGGGCCCCAGCCCAGGTACATGAGGCACAGCAGGTTATCATCAGTGGACTCCTGAATGAGGTAGTGAACGTGTCCCTCGATGGACAGCGGCAGTCCCATCACTTTATTCCTGTTCTTTATCACACCTTGGAGACGCTGATCGATGTCCTGCACGTGGGTTTTAGCCTGCACGAGAACAATGTTGATGTTTATACAAAACATTTATTCAAGCAAGCATTTAAACTGTAAGAAGTATGGCAAAGGGTATTACTTCACACACCTTCTCGTTGACGATTTCTCCGGATTCGTTGGCTTGTGTTTTTGAGAGGCCCTTCACTGGTTTACTCCACTCCACTAAAGGGTCGTGGAGGAACGTCTTCAACACGCTGAGACATGAGAAAGTAAAACAAATAAAAAAACAAGCAAATAAAGTTAGTCTGCCCTAAAATTCTAAACCCTAACTAATATAACTCTAAACTAACTCTAATTAAAGTGCCGGAGATGACGGAGGGTGAGAAGTCCGGGGAATATGTCCAGTCAAAGGTAATCCGGTTAAAAAAATCTTCGAAAGAAAATGATCCACAGCAATCTCTCCTTCTCTCGTTCAAACAAATAACGGCAGGTCCACTATTACTACTCCTCGCTCCCCCCCTCCCCCCCAGAGGGAAAAAATGCATCCACACACGCGAAGTGCGCATGCGCCTTGCCACTTCGCGAGTGTTAAGTTCAGTTTTGGTGAATGG
>JAQQZT010000018.1:21877279-21889836 GCA_030068275.1 Clarias platycephalus | reverse complement strand
GAGACACAATACCATCCATGAGTTTAATTTAAAAACCAAACATTTAATGTTTGACACTTACATCCAATTTGCATAATTATTTGGAACGCGGTGTATACATTATTACACAACACCTAAGAGTGCAACTTATTGAGTAAACACTGATACGCCGGTGTGCCATCACCTTCTGACCAATCAGAATCGAGAAACTTTCTACAGTGTATTTGAATGCAGTGTGTCTGTGTGTGTGTGTGTGTGTGTGTGTGTGTGTGTGTGTCTGTGTGTGTGCGCGTTTGTGTGTGCTTTTCTGTCACCGGTGGCATGGAGGTTGTGTGTGTCTCGGTTCTGTCGGCTGGAGCTCTTGGCTGTGCTGAGTGTCTGGAGTCTGTAGCGCCCCCACTGGGTCAGGTGGTCCAACATGGAGAAGACGGTCTGAGTGCTGAGCTGAGCCAGACTCGAGGCGTTCTCCTGCAGCTGAGACAGGCGCGGATCGTCCTCCTTCAGCACGGCCATGATCTCATCTACTACCTATACACACACACACACACACACACACACACAGATAGACAGAGACAGACGTATTTAGGGCTGCAACAACGAATCGATTAAATCGATAAAAATCGATTACTAAAAGCGTTGGCAACGAATTTCATAATCGATTCGTTGTGTCGCGCGATGCGAAGACATTTGATTATTAAAAAATAAATACATTTTAAAAATCTTTAGTTGAGCGCGGAGCAAAGTGAACACACTCTGTCTCATGCACTGATGCTGTAGCAGAGTTCAGCGCCTCACAGACAGAGCGGAGCAAAAATAAATAAAGATACATGGCGGAGGCAGAAAAATCCGTAATCGGGTAATCGTCTCCCCTGCTGGGTCTTAGTGCTCTTACTGGTAAGTAAGACTGTACAGGTGCACGCGTGTACAGTTTACTATAACACTGTGACCACGTGTGTGTGTGTGTGTGTGTGTGTGTATATGTGAAACATATTTTATTTTGTGTCTGTATGTGTGTGTACAGTGTGTGTAAAGCAAAACCAAGTCTCGTTAGAGAGGTTAAAGATCCATTTTCTCTCTCTGCTCAAGGCTCAGCCTGCTCTTTGTCTGCTGTGTGTGTGTGTGTGTGTCTGTGTGTCTGTGTGCGTGCGCGTCATTGGACACCGTGCCCCACAAACACACACACACAGACCCCGCCTACTTTTGCCTTCACAGACACACACACACAAACACTGCTCTGTCGCGATTCTTTTCAAACGTAAAGTGCAGGTTAATTTGTTTTATTTGTAATTTACAGTAGTGATTCCGTTAGTGTGTTTTTAAAAATGAAATTTGGTTTACGAGTGTTTTGGAATACGAGCCGCTTCTGGAACGAATTATGCTCGTAATCCGAGGTTCCATCGTATATATTTGGCAGATGTAAAGCATTCATGTCCATGTTTTTTGTTAGTTCATTTTAAAAAAAATTATTATATAAGGACCAACGTGTTTGTGCACTTTCTAAAGATTTTAGTTCTGTCTTTGAATAAAGAGTTGGAAATTAATGCTTTTCTTGTTTTTTTTTTGTTTTGTTTTTTATCAGATTCATCGATTAATTGGGGAAAAAATCAACAGATTAATCGATTATTAAAATAATCATTAGTTGCAGCCCTAGACGCAGTCACACGATTTTGTTACCATTTTGTTATTATTTTATTATTTACTTTTTATTTACTTGTACTGATTTTAATAAAATTATTTTGAGTGACATGTCTACCTGTGACAAAAACCTGCTCTTCAGGAACCACACACTGTGTATGAGCAGGAGTTTACACACACCCGAAGTCATCTGTAGACACTTTGTCTCACCGAGAGCTGACAGTCTCCTGTTGAGTTTTTCCTTTATTAGAATTTTTTTTTTTATAAAAAATTGTGTTCGAAGTTGCTCCTGATACTCTGACTGCCTTTAACACGATCATATAAATCTGTCTAGAATGCTGACGTTTCATTTCACCTGGTGATTAGCATGATCATTTAAACGAGGATCTGATCACACAGAACCACCTGGTACCGGAGGCTTTAATTTTTAACGAGCATAAGCATGGTATCGGATCAACCCCACATATCCGTACAGACATGGATGTATCTCTAACAAACGGTACACTGATCAGTCTCTGACCTCCTGCTGTTCCTCAGGTGTGGAGCTCAGCAGGACGTACAGCAGGATGTGGGGCAGCAGGAACAGCGTCACTCTGTAGTCGTGCTTGATGATGAAGCTGCAGCAGTTAAACACCTTACTCGCCTGATCATGACGCACCTAAAGCACAAACGGTGACTTAGATCAAACTTCAGCTGCAGACATTTTTCATGTGAATGTCAAATTCAGAACCGATGCTGTGTTCCAAACTGTACAAGGATCCCTAAAATCATGTGCACTATATGGTGTATACATACTGATATGGATTATAGGGAACAGCCGAAGAACAAAGAAATGGTGTAGTTCAGGACACAGCAGGAGTTTAACAAAATAAACGACCTATACTGTATCATTAATGTAATGATCTAATAACTGTAATAAACAGTAATAAATATAAAATGTAATAATTGTAATAAACAGCACCACACTTCAAATAAAATAAACAATGGACCAATTATTGCACTTTATAATGAACAGAGTGTGGTTTAGGACGAAGCCACAAACACTGATTATTATCATGAATAAAAAACACAATAACACAATAGTGCACTTTGTAGTGAATATAAAGACTTGAGACATGAAACAGAAAGGAAAACGGCTAACTCACTAAGAACTCACTCACAGTTGTATTTATTTGGAACGAAGGAGACTTTTGGAGAACCCACCTTGCTGATGAGATACCCAGCCCATGTAGCAGACCAGTCGGAGAACTTACTCCCTCGGTTACTCAGGTAGATCGGCTTCGTCAGTCTGGACCAGTTCAGCACCTTCTGGGAGCTTTTATACCTAAACATCACACGAGGAGCGGGGGTCACACCCAGAGTGTCAGCGTGACATCATGAGCATGTGTTCTCACACGTTTCTCACGCAGTCACTCACCTGCTGTTTAGATGTGGCTCCAGAATCTCTTGAACCTGTTCTGGAAATCTCCTCCACAGCCTGCGGCCGAGCGAGTCCGTCCTTCCCTCACGGCACTCGAATATGGACAGCAGTTCCTGGGAAAAAACCACAACACAAACACCACGAGTTAAATCAGTGTAGTGGGTTAACCTGACAAAACTAATGTAAACATACCGGAAAGATTTTTAAACATTAGTGTACTAATGTATGGGTTTAATACTGCATTCACAGAGTCGGGGCTTTCTATCTTGGATGAGGGACTGAGGAGTCGTGGCAACGTAAGAAGGTGTCGTATCTGAGAGCGGTGGATTGGGGTGCTGTAGCGAGGAGTGGGGCTTTACGGCTGCAGATTTCGCACATTTTCTTTCCTGATAAGATTCTTAGTTTTCTCAGTTTTAGCTCTAATAAACAGCAAGTTGATCAAGTTATTAGACAGGTGATCTACAGAGAAATACTGTGCAAAACAAACACGGTCAACTAAGCATTTTGAATAAGTTAACTTCTTAACACCAATAAATCAATTAAGGACTAATCATTAACATCCTTATTATTTATTCTTATAGCTGCTACTAAGGTGTTGTCGCTGGGATCAGGGGACTGGGGTGTTGTATCTAGGAATTAGGGAATTATAGCTGGGTTTTAGGGATTGTAGCTGAGACTGGGGTGTTGTAGCTGGCGTAAGGTTTTTCTGGCAGGTCCAGGGGAATTGTATCTGGAGTAGGGGGTCTGCAGCTAGCTGTGTCTAGGATCAACAGATGGGTGTGTTGTCGCATCCCACACCTGCATGGCGTAGGCGGCAGCGTCCTGAGCTCGTACGTTGTCGGCATACGCCAGGAAGGTCCTAGTGAGCTCGGTCAGCAACCCGAAGGCAAAGTCTGGATCATCGATTCCACTCTGCAGAAAAACAACACAGAACCTGTCTGCACAATTCCACTGCAATGGACTTGAGCTCAACACACACACAAATTCTGATAACCCCAACATCATATGAGAGTAAAGATGCTCACAGTGAAGCTGGCCCCGCTGCGCTGTGTGTGTGTGGTGTTGAGGTCGAGGCGTCCGGGGTCGATGGCCCCCAGCTCCCCTAAACACTCACCGCACAGCAGCCGCGCCTCGGCGTTCACGTCCTGACACCCCAGCAACAGGACCATCACCAGCTCCGACAGAACCGGTTCCACCAACTCGCTGTCCAAAAGCAAGCGCAACACTGCTGCCTGTTACACACACACACACACACACATAGTGTTCTAGCAGAATATAAATACATCACAAACAGATTTTTTCAATAAAAGTTAAACTATTGTTGTTTTGTGTATTGTTAACAGTTTGCTCCATCAGCTCGACTCAAACACCAACAATTTAATTCATTATGAATAATTGATAGCATTAATTATTATATTTAATTAACAACATTTGATTTCAACAATTAACTAACTGAAAAAGTAAACATAAAATTGAAGGAATAATGTGTGTCACATCATATAATCATATTGTGTGTTTATTCTGGTCATTTCTTTTTAAAAAAATTTCAGAAATATCAGACAGGTAGGAAAGGATGAACGTTTTCTCCTGACCTGGTTCTTGTACAACATCTCCTTCAGGCTGGTGAGGGCATGGATACGCACGTCAACGTTCTCGTGCTGACTTGCACGCATGGAGAGCTGCAGCGCCGCCTGGAGGTCAGAGCTCTTTGACGTTTGCTGAAAACATTCAAGAAAAACTGTCTGAATTACCAGATTCATTAATTCACATCAGAGAGACAGTAATTCGAACCCTTAAACTGAATCCGCCCCTAAAACTTAATGCCGGGCGAGATCACACCTTCCTGTAGTCCTGTAGGACCTTATGGACGTCTTTCAGCTCAGGGTGGTCTGGGAGAAAGTAGATTTCATGAAGAAAGTCCTCCACTTCCTGTCTGGAATAAGAACACAAGTACAATCACAGAGCGAACATGTGTGTCTTCTCCACCTGCTGCTGTACTGGACAAATTACAGTTTTACTTTAAAGCCTAAGAATCAGAAATATGACTCAGAAGTTTTCGGATTTTGTTGTAGCAGCACACGATACACTATCCAGTACTGCGCACCTCCTAAACTGCAAGTGCGCCCTCTTGTGGTAGTCACATTATTAGCTCTATGTGGTCTACAGAGAAAATCTATGCAAAACAAACATTATCAACTATTCATTTTAAAACCATTAAATTCTTAATACTACTGAATCAATTAATGACCAATTATTATTCTCATTACTTATCAAAATTTGTTAATATTAGTTGACATTAACAATGTTACGCTTGTAGCAGGAAGCGGTACCTGTTCTCCACGATGAGGTAGTGCATAATCATGGCCGTCTCTTTAGGCTGAATGGAGATAAGAGGCAAGAGAGCGACGATCACATGACTCAGTAACGGCCCCAAATACGAAGGGTCAAGAGAACGAACAAAACAGTCCCATGTCCTGGATAATAAAAAAAATATATATATATATATATATTTTTTTTTTTACAAGAACGTAAATAACTTTTATAATAGTAAATAGTGTTTTTATACATGCATGTACACCCAACTGTGAAGCATAACATTTTAAACAATTAAAAATTACCCTTTAAAATTAATTACACACATATCATAGCACTAATTATCATTAAAATATAATATACATATACAGAAAATCATTTATTAAATCGTTTTGAGTATAATCAGTATTTTTATGATAAATAAAAGCTGATGTTAACGAGTAGATGTTCATGTAAATTTTATACAGATCTTTTTTAAAAGCTCAGGAAGATGCTATAAAAAAAAAAAAAAAAGACATTTTATTTTCCCACCATTTTCTGTTACAAGATTTATATTTGTAGAAGGCTGTGTGCGTGTGTGTGTAAGACTGACTGGCAGCACAGCTGTGGGAAATCCTCTTTATATCTCAGACCGGTCCTGAGCGTGGTCACCATCTTCACCCTGACGGAGCTGATGTGCTTTGAACCCATCAGCTTCATAAGAGCCATTAAACTGTTCAGAGCCTGCAAAGAGCAAACAGGAAAACTCAGAGACGCACTTCATACTAAACATTTGTCCTGGATAACGATGTCATGATTATTATTTATTATTTGTTTATTTTTTTAAAGACACACACTAACCATTTTTTTCTTCTCCTTCTCGCCAGCGCTGGAGCTCAGCAGCTGCATGTTGAAGAATGCCAGGATGCCCAGGAGCTTCGGCTGCAGATAATCAGCCTGTGGGACGACAGATGGCAGACTTTTATAAAAAAAAATTTAAAAAAAATTTCCCAAAAAGAAAACATCAGGCATGTTTTAAATCTTAGATATTCTCTGTCTAGCTGCCCAACCACCCGCCATCCATCTCTCCAATTTCTGTTCTAATCTCCCTGCTTATGTCTGTCTGATTGTCTCTATTTGCCTTTCTGCCTTCCTGTGTACTATCGCACCTGCCTGACCATCTGCCTACCTGTCGACCCGCCTACCTGTCTACATGTGTGTGTGTAAGAGAGTGAGAGACATGTAATCGTGTGGTACCATGATGTCAGGAGAGGTGATGTCCCTGGGCCCTTGGTAAGGATCATCACTGGAGGCGAAGGAGGCGAGGATGGAGAGTCCATTAAACACCTGCTGGTAGTGTTCTCCCAGACGCAGGAGCAGCTCATTGTGGAGGCCCTGAAAGTCCTGCCTCAGTAAACTGCCCAGCTCAATCTCTGTCTCACTCTACAACACACACACACACAGGTGTTTTTATAATAATAAACCCACATAGTGTCGTTTTAACAGATTAAAACACTAGAGTGAGAATAGTGTGTGGAGCGGAGATCCGTATCCCTCAGTGCACTGTTCACACACACACACACACTGTTCACACACCTTGAGGTAGTGCAGGGCTCTCTCCAGCTCGTCCTTGGTGCAGGAACACACCAGATGTGAGAAGATGTACTTGAAGTTGTTGATAAGGATTTCTCGTCGGTTTACGTTGAGCTGTTTAGCGATGGTGCGGATCAGCGCAGACGCCGTGGGACTCGCTTTCGCCGCCAGGTACGGGAGGAGAACCTGCAGTGTGCGCTACACACACACACACACACACACACCCAATTGAGTATTATTATAATTGAAAATGATAATAGTTTAAAATTATAAACGGGTGTAAAAACACTTCTACAGTCAGAGCTTAAACAGAAACCATAATGACTGAATGTTCTGGGGTCGATGCTCACGTTGAGGAAGCGGTTGAGGTCGGGGAAGTCGAAGGCGTGTGCGACGTCCGAGAGGATGTCGAGGGCGAGCTCTCGCTGGTGCGCCGCCTCCTCCTGCAGGGCCTCATTGCTCTGATCAGGGGTGCAGCGCAGCGCCATCATGTGGCGGGAGTGTAAAGACTCCACCAGAAACTACATACACACGAAACACACACTTAATCAACCTGTGAAGATTATTTTAGAGTAAGGCTCCACCCCCAAATGGTTCCTTGTGTTTTGCGCGAGAGTGTGTGGAGGAAACAGGTGCAAGGTGGAGGTGAGGACTGACCTGACACACAGGGTTCCTGTACTGATTGAAGAAGCTCTGCAGTTTGAGTTTCCGGGTCGAGGCGAGAGCCTGAATCTCAGTGTGAGCCACCACCGACACCTGAGAGGATTTAGAGAGCAAACAGTGGAGCAAACGCAGGAGAGAGAACGACACCAGACTGCCTTCAGCCGCCCTGAAACAAACACACACACACACACACACACACACACACACACACACACAGAGACAGGAACGCAGAGAGCATTTACAAAGATGAGCATGTTTAAATATTAGGAAGAATGCTGTGTGTGTGTGTGTGTGTGTGTGTGTGTACCTGCCAATCTCCCCAGTCGTCAAAATGAGTGTGTGTTTCAGGTCGTTGTTTCTAGACGTCTTTGCGTTTGTAAAAGCTTCTTTCAGACGGGACACGAGCAGCTGTGGTCGGAAACAAGATCTCATCATAACTCACTCAACACACACGTATACACACACTTCAGGGTAGTGTTCTAGTGCAGGTGGAAGTAAAGGTCAAGGGCAGGTGAAGACAAAGGCCAAGGGGATGAAACTTGGGAGCAGGTGAAGGTTAAGGGTAGGAGTATGTGAAGGTCAGGGGAGATGATGGTTAGGACCAGGTGAGGGTCAGGGGCAGTTCAAGGGCTGCTGAAGGTCAAGGACAGGTGAAGGTTAGAGGCAGGGGTAGAGTTAGGTTAAGGGCAGGTGAAGGTTAATTGCCGGTGAAGGTTAAGGGCAGGTGAAGGTCAGGGACAGGTGAAGGTTAGGGGCAGGAGTAGAGCTAGGTTAAGGGCAGGTGAAGGTCAGGGACAGGTGAAGGTTAATTGCATGTAAAGGTGAGGGGCAGGTAAATATTCCCAGGTGTGGTTCTGTACCTCTTTGAGGAAAGCGTCTCCGCTCCAGCGCTCCAGCAGGCTCCTGATGTTTTGGCTGAAGGACAAGCGGACGTCCTGGTGTGGATCCTCGATCAGATTAACCAGCGCCACGAGGAGCGACTGGGTGTCGGGGTAACTGCTGCTCACGTCCATGTGCTCACACACGTGTCTGATGTTCTCTATAAACACTACACCACACGTGGAGATATTCTATTGTTAAAGGTTATTGGGTTAAAGCTCAACTGGAGAGATCATAGTCAGGTAAAGCTACTGACCTCGCTTCACCTCTGGCTCCTCACTGGGTCTGAGCAGGGTGAGGAACGGCACGAGGACAGACGGTCCGGCGGAGGACGGACGGACGGAGTGAGAGTCAGACAGGGTGACTCGAGAACAGAGGAACTCTGAGGGGGAACACAAATCCTCAGGGAGAACACGGAACTGAGAACTCTCACTCACACAACACAGCAACTGAGAACCGACAGACGCCATCGCTGATCTGACACGGGGGGAGGAGTCCTGCAGTCTGGACCTACGGTGGGGGTCGGGGGAGAGAAAGAGAGGGAGAGAGGAAGTGAGTGAGGTCAGAGAAAGAAAAACAGAAAAAAACAAAGAGACAGACAGAGTAACGTGTGACCATACATCAGCGTGGTGCTCAAGAGGTTGTGTGGTTTAGTCCCGAGCTGATGGGCGAGAAGGGGAAATCCTCTCACTGCACTGAGCCGTTCTGTCTCACTCTCACTCTGGAGTGCGCACTGATAAACACACACACGCCACTCTGCACTCGTCTGCTGGGGAAGAAGAGACAGGAGGAGGACGCAGCGACCTCGAGTCTCCACAGCTACACACACACACACACACACACACACACAAAATAAAACCACATCACCTCTGTATCTCTTCAGGAAGCATATAAAAGTCAATAAAGTGAAGGTGAGTGGCGTACAGTACGCAGGAGCCAGCTTTCTCGCCAGTCCGATCAGATTAGCAGGAAACAACGCCGTCTGATAGGCTGGAATGAAGGAGTGTGTGTTCACCCAGGGAATGGACAGGAACGCACACACACTCCGGAACAACTCGCCGTCAGTCTGACTGTGAACTGAGAACAATAATGTCAGATCTACACATTCGACATTACACATCAGAGTCCTGGATTAGACACGTATGTGTGTATACATGTATGTATTTTAACAAACTGGTCATGTAGACGACGGCGTCCAGCACGCGGACTGTCCTCTCCACCATCACCTCCACATCCTCGTCAGGGGCGTCGGCCATGACGGAGAAACACGCCTCCACCACCTGAGACAACGTCCTCGACTTCAACCACACCAGCTGCTGAGCGTGTGTGTGTTTCTCACCGGAGTCCAGCACACACTCACTGATACGGAAACAGGTGCAGGAAGTTATGAGGGACTAATATACATATTTACATACAAATTTCCATACGTTTCTTTTATGGCTGTGTAAAGCTGCTTTGTGACAATTGTTAATTCCTGTACAAATAAAAATCTTATTATCGAAGTGGAAAAATTTGCACACCCTAAGATCACAAAAGTATACTGTAACACACACAGCAGAACGAAGTTTGCCATTCAGTCGCTCTTTTTTCACATCAAGTCCTGTGTGTGTGTGAGCAGTTTACCTGAAACGCACTGATTCTTAAGTCGAGACATGAACACTCTACTAGACACAAACACATTATCAACTTCATGTTGATGGTGTAAACTTTTGCGCACCACTGTAAGCAGGAGTGTGTGTGTGTGTGTGTGTGTGTGTGAGAGAGAGAGAGAGAGAGAGAGAGAGAGAGAGAGAGAGAGAGAGAGAGAGAGACCTGGAGCAGACAGCAGTTAGACGCAGGATGCTGACTAATCCCTCCAGAACACACAGACGCTTCTCAAAACCGTCACAGGTTTTCAGGTGCGTCAGAAGCTCCTCCATCCGATCCTCTACTGCGGCCCACACCTCGCTCCTGCTCCTCATCTCTACCTGACTGCACACACACATATACACACATTGAAACACACGTTGAAAAAAGACAATGTATTTTAGTAATAATAATATGATAGTAGATTGGACACAGGAACAGGGGTGGGGAGGGGGTATAGCGATACCCTGGTGGGGCTCGTCCGGACGCTGTGGAGAGAGACAGGTGGAGCTTTTTAGCCGGAATCTCATCGTCACCGCCACCTGACTCCACCCACTCACTCTGACATTCCTGTAGAGCTACGAGACCTTCTGCCTTGAGAGCCACACACACGAACCCCTCCACGTACTGAAAATAAACACGTCACTGTTAATATTGCTGATATTATCAATGATTGTTATTATTGGATTTTTAGTTGTTGTTTACTTCCTGCTGTGTCTGCTCGCCGATGTTTCGGATCAGGGCTCTGCACACCGCCGTCACTCTCTCTTTCCGGATCGAAGCAGCGGACTCGTATCCCAGCGGCACGTACTCCAAGACGAAGCGGAAAACCTCGCACAACGTCGTCCTCACCTCCATCACCTTCATCCTGTACACGGTCCCGCTGAGGACGAGTGTGTGCAGCGTATCCATCAGCAGGTCCAGGTGGACACGCCCGAACTTCACGTGCGTGCCCTTCTCCGAAACGAACACGCGCCGGGTCAGCACGTGGAACTCTCCCGCGTACGTTCGCACGTCTGATTCCTCACAGGACACGAAGGACTCCAGGAGGGACAGATATGCCGCGAAGAATGTCTGTTCGTGGTTTACAGGAAGCCCACCCAGATCTACGACGCGTCTCAGCGTCGCAATGGAGACGGTTTTTAACTCGGCGCCGCCATGTATCAGAACTAAACAGGACGCGTCCCAAATCCGTCCCACTTCCCGGGGGAAGAAGACGCCCTGCAGGATGGCGGAGAGGACAGTCAGTGCAGCTGACAGTAGCGCCGCAGACGATGCAGGTGACATGAGCTGGAGGACGGATGGCGTGAGGTACGCAGCGCAGTGACACGCGCTGAAACGCTGCAGCGAGACGGGCCACTGTGTGGCCGACGCCCTGCAGACGGTGTGTGTGAGATCCTGCACTAATCCGATCAGCTCTCCAGCCAACACGCCGAACACCATCGGACTCTTCGCTCGGAAAAGCTGGAGCAGGGAGCCGAGCACGGAGACGATTTTATCGCGCAGGACGCCGCATTCCGGCGCAGCCGCGATCCGCAGCACACGCGTGATGATCCACCGAGAGAAATCTGAAACCGGAGGAAAATCATAGAATTTTGTGTGAGATTATGATAACTATGAGATAATCAATTATTTGGCATTCTTAATAACATGCATGCAAGAGTATCGGCACCCTCTCCCCTTGTGTTTTTATTTGTATTAACTCTAGCAAATCTTTAAAGATTATAAAGAAGAACACTATCACACTCTACATCTTTTCTTTTATTCCTCTACACTCTGTCTGGCATTCTTCATTATTTCATCCCTCACTCTTGTCCTGCTGTCCCTTTTCCCCTCATTCTACTATCTATTTTATCCTTTATGTTTCTTAATTCCATCCCTCTCTTTTCCTTCTCCATCAATCTTTATTTCACTTTCATTCATAAAAACGATCTTCCTCCTTCCATCATGTCTTTCTTTCTCACTGATGTGTGACTGTACTGACCACTGCATTCGCTCTGGACGTCTCTGTACTGCTCCGTCTGACACGCCGGGTTTATAAACATCAGCGAGGAGGATTTAATGATGTGCTGGATGAAGTCCAGGAGCATGACGCAGGCCGGCTCTGAGCTGCTCGTCTTACTCAGCTCCAGGGCCACTGAGGACACACGGAGACACAAAAACAAACGTTAGGTTAGGTTCTCTTTGTGACACTGAAGCTCTGGAGTGGCACAGAGAAGATGGATAAGAATAACACAGAGGAACAGAAGGAGAGACGTGATCTATCTCAGGTGGAGGTGTTCAGGAATACTTTATACTAGTGTAAGTACCGGGTGAAGAGTTTGTAGATATAGTTAAAATGTTAAAGCTAAAAATAGTCTGCTGATCTTTAACGTAATCAGTGATATTATTATTATTATTATTATTATTATTATTTCAGGTTGAAGCCCATGTACATGTCTGTCTGTCTTTCTGTACAGCAGAACTCTCT
>JAQQZT010000018.1:21826586-21838136 GCA_030068275.1 Clarias platycephalus | reverse complement strand
ATGGAAAACATTGTTTAAACCCTTTACAATGAAGATCTGTAAAGTTATTTGGATTTTTACAACATTATTGTTGAAATTCACAGTCCTGAAAAAAGGGCGTTTCTTTTTTTTGCTGAGTATATATAAAATCCTGACTGTTGTATGTCTTTTTTATTCGTCTAAAATGAGAATGTGTTTCAGGTTGTGTCTGTAAGCTTATTTATCCAGAGTTTTCTCCAGAAATCTGATCCTCTCACTTAAGACGACAAATCTGAGTCTAAGGAAAATGTGCGTGCGTGCGTGTGTGTGTGTGAGAGAGAGAGATACAGAGAGAGATATACAGGCAGACCAAGATGAAGCCTTTCCATTCTAAACCTTGCCGCAGGCATCTCCAACCTTGCTGGAGATGCCTGCGGATGGCGCTGGAGTAATCGAGCAGAAACAGGATGATTTATGGATTCACTCAGTACGTTGAGTCTTAATGACGCAGATGAGAAACAGCTTTACAATTTAAATGTAGATCTCCAGGGATTAAATGAAACTAAATCTTTATTTTTTATGGCTCTCGTCTCACACGGCGCTCACACTCCATCAGGGAGGATTCTCACTTCACTCCTGACAGGAAGCTGAGGATTACAGTTAAACCAGTTACGCCTCGGCTCTGTGGCTGTTCTGCGTAGATCAGGGATGAGTCGAAACCCTTACATAGGTCAAGGTTCGAAACATTTAATGCCAACTAATGAACTGAAATGAACTGAACTTCTCTCTTGGTGTAATTCATGTTATAATCAGCTTTTGTGTATCTGTATGTAATTTACAGTAACAGCTAAAGCATCTGACTACACTGGCATTAAATTATCTCAAGTTACACCAGCAAATGAAGTCTGAGTTTATTGTGACACTGGTGACTGACAGGAAGGGAGTGAGAGTCGGGATCTTCTCCTTATTTAAGCACTCATAATAACAATTAATACAACAGGCTACACAATAACCACAGAAAGTTTACATCTACGGCAAATACAAGTGAGTTTCCTTCATCGGGTGCCAGGGCTTATTCTCCAAGATCAGGAGAGAGATTTGGAAATCCTAAAATAGCCCAGGGAAGACGCCTGGTAATAATGGCCTCTGGTCAACTTTTGTTGAGGTAGAGCCAGCTGGGCGGAGCCCCCGGGGTCGACCCATGACCTCTATGATCCAGGACGATTAGGAGGAAGTTGCTGGAGACAGGGATATCTGATGGTGACGCTCACCTTTTTTTCTCCATGCAAGCTTTTTACCAGATGCTCCAAAACAATAGAAAAGGAGATTGATCAAAGGGAATGCCTCTACCCAAGTCCTCAGCAGTCCAAGCCCTGTACCGAGAGAAGTGGCTTCGGTAAATCGGGCAGAACCCACACTTTCAGTACCACCTTTATATTTTATACATTGGAGGACTCTCAGAAAATGTTTTGTCTGTATATCTGTCTGTCTGTCCATTATGTCACCTAGTGGTTGTTTTAACTGGTTCAGCGCTTTTGTCTCTTTGCTCTTGGTTTCATGCATCACTCAACAGAGCCAAAAAATTAAAAACATTAATGAAAGCAAAGTGTTGAGCAGAAGGTGGTTATGATCAGTTATGTGGCAGGTTATAAACCGTAGGTATAAACTCATCTTTCATCTATATAGACTTCAATTTTTCTTTTTCTTTTTAAGGAACCTAAGGGGGAGAAAAAGAAAATAGGATTTTCAATCATCTTCCACTCCAATCTCTCTCTCTCTCTCTCTCTCTCTCTCTCTCTCTCTTTCATTCCCTCAAGTTCAAGTTCCAAGTATGCTTTATTTCATGACTGTTTAACTTTGTTCCCAATGCGAGTTAAAATGACAAAAATATAGACAAACAGTAACAACACATAAAGCAACAGAAAAATATTTAACATGAATAGACCTGAATTAGCAGGTGTTCTACAGAACGATGCCGTATTTAATTATAAATTAAAAAGCCATAAAATATAGAGTAGATTGAAGGTGATTAGTGATTCTTTGTCTGATGAAGAGTGAGTATAATCGTAGCTGCAGCCCAACACTTCCATCATGTTCCTCTGAAACACGGCTCAGGTTCTGCTCAGTGTGTTAAAGTTCATCTGTCTGTCTCTCTGTCTTTCTGTCTCTCTCAGGCCGGGACAGGAGCGTACATGGCTCCCGAGATCCTGACTGAGACGCCGTACAGGACGTCAGTGGACTGGTGGTCTCTGGGCGTCAGTATTTATGAGATGGTCTCTGGCTACACACCGTTTAGAAAAGATAAGGCAGACAAAGATGAAGTGAAGCGGCGCATCATCAACGACGAGCCTGTGTTCGAGCACAACAACTTCGACCCGCTCACTAAAGACGTCATCCAGCAGTTCATGAAGAAGAAGGTGGAAGAACGACTCGGCTGCAAGTAAGAGACCAGGTCAAAGGTCACTGTGAGTCAGAGAGATGATTCGAGTTATTACCAGGGGTCGAATTGTAAAGAAATTATTCAAGGGGGATGGTGTGGTCAAGGGGTTTTTAACACAATGTACGCTTAATTACATCAACTTGGAGCCATCAAAACAAAACACATGCATTTAAACGTGCAATTGTCAAAACTATCATTTGATCCTTTCCATGAGTTTCAACTGGGGAGTAGAATAAAAATCTACAGAAACATCAGTAATGAACTGATTTAAGTTTAATAGTACTATAGTTTTGTATGATTACCAGTCACCAGTCTCTCTCTCTCTCTATCTCACACACACACACACACACACACACACACACACACACACACACACACACACATATACACAAATCATCAAATCACTATTACAGCATTTAAAGATCATTTTTTGTACTCAAGCATGTAGGTTAAGCCACAAAGTCTAATGGAAAAACAAAACCTTTAAATTGAGAATGAAACTGAGAGGACTAATGCGTGTGTATCGTACCTTCTCTTTGCTGTTGCGAAAATGCGAAAAATTACTCAAACTTGCGTGAGCTTGTGAGCAGCGCGTTACAATATTTAATTCTGATTGGCTAATCGCTGTTATTAGTTTGAAAATGTACATACATAGAGAGTTCTGCTGAGATTCTGTTTTTGCGGTGCTGAAACTCAGACTATTATTTCTGCCATTGTTCTTCATTTTAACAACTTGAGCATAAAACGTACTTATTGCAGGAGAATGTTTCTTAAATGACTTCATATGGAAAACATCATCCTGAGATGGTTTATTACTGTTTTTGGGCTAGCTTATTTATTTGTTTGTTTGTTTGTTTGCTTATTATTTGCCAACTGCAAACTGAATAAAAAAGCCATTATATAAAACTTAATTTTGTGTTTTTTTAAATTTATTATTATTTTGTTTGCAAAGCTTTTGACACTCAGACTTACGTTTTTGTAGAATGAAAATTCCAATATTTATTTGTTTGTTTGCTTTGGGATCTGGAAACGTACAGTTTATGGTGATTAATGTTCAGTGCTACACTGTGTGTCTCCACAGGGGTGACGACCCCCGGAAGCACGAGTGGTTCAAATCGATTAATTTCCCTCGTCTGGAAGCAGGACTCGTCTCTCCACCATGGCTTCCCAAACCCAACGTTGTCTACGCTAAAGACACCGGAGACATCGCAGAGTTTTCCGACGTTAAAGGCATCGAGTTCAACGAGAAAGATGAAAAACTCTTTAGAGAGTTCAGCACAGGCGCCATTCCCATCCCCTGGCAGAAGGAGATGATCGACACCGGACTTTTTGACGAGCTTAATGATCCACAAAGGAAAGAGCCTTTTGTTGGACTGGACCAGGACAAGAAATCAGGCACATGCACACTTCTGTAAACACACACACACACACACACACAAAACACTTCTTTATTCGGAACACAGGAGGAGCTCTGAAGAACGAGGATGAAAATGGCTCGCGGGTCAGATGGAGTGTAGATAGGAGTCTGGTTCGAACTGTTCCTCTCTTCTGTTCCTGGTGTTCCTTTTGTGCAGTAGTACACCTGCTCGCCAACAGGGGGCACCAAACTGTCCATCTCAACTGAGATAATTTTAGAAGAATAGTTCTCGCAGGTCTTGTAAAAGTTATTGTGATGTACAGTGTGTGTTCAGTAATCTTGTAGCACAGAGTCAGGATTTAAGACTGAACATGATAACTCAGATCCTCAGACGTGACTATAGACCTAAGCTCTACTCAGACGTTACGCATATGGGGGCGGAGTTTGCGTAAAAACACAGTGGTGTCACAGTTACAGGGTCGTTTTTGTTTTGGTCTTAATTTTGGTTAAACGCTTTATATCTCGATAACATCTGACCTTTAAACTATAATATACTTGTATAATATCAGATAAACTGAGTATGGTGACTGGTTAGGAGGACATGATACAGAAATCAGATTCTACACTCACTGAACACTTCATTAGGCTGTTCAACTGCTCATGTATCTAATCAGCTCTAATCAGAGGGCAGCAGCTCAGTGCGGTTAGGCATGTAGTCATGAACTGATGAAATTTTCCACTGCGACATTCAGATGGTCGAGTCAGAATTTGGCTTGTATCACTTTGGGACTTTGTATCTGTCTTGTATCACTTTAGGCCCCTTAGTACCAACAGGGTACTAGTACTAAGTATCGTTGCTGTTGGTGTCCATCCCTTTATGAGCACAGAATAACGCGCCGTGTCACAAAGCTAAAATCATCTGACACTGGTCTCTGGACCATGACAGTGAGGTTACTGCTCCGTATAAATAGTGTTACAGCATTAAGAAGGAGAAAATGTTGTTTTAGTTGTTTATTGTTTTTCCTCGATTCATTGTAAATATTTATTTTCCATAAGAGAAATTTCCTAAACTGCATTTAATGTTTAATTCACTGATTCTGTCCTGTTGCTGAAATTAAACATTGTTTGATGAAACTGTAAATGTTTAATAATTGTGTAATAGAATACATTATGGGTTAATATCTTGACGTATCATTATTATGCAAAGCGTCAATCTTGTACGTATGACGCTTTGCATAATAATGAGCATCTACAGGGATCTGATTGGTTTGTGAATGATCACCTGATTCAATGATTACAAATTAATAAAATGCTTTTACGCTTTTTATTGCATAAGAAGTTTGAAATGTTTGAAAACGTCCGGAATTTTTTCTATTCATGGAACTATGAACATGGACAATATTTATTTCTGGTGATATACGAGGGGCATTCAAGTCCACACGGGACTTTTGATTGTACAGAATAACAAAACACAGTCCTGAGAGTAAAAACTCCCTTTATGTCTCTATATAATCCCCTGATACCCTGATGCACTTATCCCAGTGTTTCACTAGAGCTTGGACACCATCAAGGTAGAAAGTTTTTTTCAGGACGCTGGATCCACGATTGGATTGTGTGTCTGATTCACATTTGAAACACCGGCCTCCCAGGAACTCCTTGTGGCAATGTCTTGGAGCGTGGTCAGGACTGTACGGGGGGCGTGGCAATAATTCCCAGCCGAGTTCCTGTAATGTGTAGTGGTGCTGGTGAATGTGACGTCATTCACGGATGTATGGACTCTTTAAACGTCAATCAGCTGTTTTATGCCTCCATTCCGGAAATTTCATCACAAGTTGGAATCGAACTTGTAGATGCAATGTTTAGTTCATTTATGTACATGTGGGTAGATTGTCTGTGCCTTTGAAATTCTGAATCATTGTTCATACTCAATATGGGAATTTTAGATTAGATCAGATTAGATAAAACGTTATTATCATTGAGCAAAGTACTAGCGCAGGGCCGTTAAAATGCAGTTAGCATCGAACCAGGAGTGTAAAACACCCAACACGATGGAGCGTAAAGTACAAAAACAAAGAGTGTGGTAAGGTGGCAATAAAATAAAGTTCTCAGCAACAGGGCATGAAAATAACAGCGCAGGTGGCATGACGTGTGTGAAACGAGTCTGAGACTCTGGATTACTGTAATAAAGATGGTAGACTTTAGTGTTAGTCCATGTGCAGAGGTAGAGATGTGCAGTGAAGGTGAATGCAAACCGCAGTGTGTGCTGTAGGATGGAGGATTAGTGGTGAGGTCAGTTGGAGAAGCTGTTCCTTATCCTGCAGAGGTTCCTGTAGTACTTCCAGGACAGAGACTGTGGTTGCACTGAGAGACGTCCTTGATGATCCTTTCACCCTCAATAGACCGCATCTGCCATAGATACATGTGTGGTGATGGCCAGTTAAGGCCACCTTATGGGGTGTATGTGCCCTTATATGGTCATATGGGCATGTCTTTATGTTAATTTGTGGGAATTATGTGGGGGTGGGCGTGTTTTGAAGTCCATCAAAATCTGTGTGAATTTGACTTTTTAAAAAATTATTATTATTATTTTGGATATTTTCCCGATTTTCACAGACGCCCCTGATTGGCTGTAGAGCCGTGATTAATGTGGGAGCACAAAGTACCTCTCATCCCTCCCCTCTGAAAGAGCTCGGCCAATCAGCTCTCTCTAGGCCAAGTGAATTTGACTTTTTGTCCTATTCTATATACATGATAATGATGGCATGTCTTTAAGTGTGTCCAGCTCTGAGTGGGCGTGTCATTAACTTTAGAATGTTATGGAAATGTGGGTGTGTCTAAGTGTATATGTGGGAATATGGGTGTGTTTTTGGGCATCGTGTCATTTTTCAAAAGAAACCTTTGAGTAGGAAGAAGAAAGGCTAATGTATTTTTAACTCATTCGTTAGCTGACCTTCAAACAGCCCTGCCTTCTTACATCACCAATGTAATTATGTAATACTTAATGAGTTACATCATACTTCTGAAAAATAATCTGCTTATGTTCAGCCCATCATTTAGGCCATGAGTATTACACCAGTTCTCTATCACAGTGTGTCGTCATGCTGGTGTTTCACTCAACCCGACTATAAACTAGTGAAAGGCAGCGAGTCCAATGAACGTGTGAGGAGCCGAGACCAGGAAGTGCACATCACTCAGGCTGATTCTCAGAGTGACATGTAAATCTCGTAAGGCGATTGTGTGGATTAGAGCTGTGGACTTAAATCAACCTGAAAATCCTGTAAATTAAACCCTCGCTCGATTTACAGTAGGAGCGCACGAGCCCCCATGCCGTCTGACTGCAATAGTGATGCGTCGTTCATAAACGATTCGTTCTTTTTGAACGTGACTCAGAAGAACGAGTATCTTGGAGAGTGATTCGTTCATGTTCTACTGGGCGCGCATGCGCAAATCATCGCAAAACCTCCGTATGTTATATACAGGAAACAGAAATGAGTAGTTACCTTTGAGTCTTTTGGTCCGAGTCGTTCATTCTTTTGTTACGTGACTCCCATAGACGCTATGCAGTGCAATAGATTCAGAAGAACGAACGACTCGGACTAGAAGATATGAGAGGTGAGCTGCTCATTCTGTTCATTATAATATGTCCTTAGCTACAGTGTAATATTTTAATTACTGGAATTATAGACAAAATGTGTGTATGTAGACGTGTTGGGGGTCTGTTTATTAAAAATGTAACATTTTTTAAAATTTCTGATCAAAAGAACGAAATGAACTAAATGACTCAAAAAAAAGATTTGTTCATTTTGATGAACGAGATTCAAAGAACCGAGTCCCTAAAATGATCCAAACTTCCATCACAGCAGGCTACACGTGTTTAAAGAAACAGGGAGGGAGACACTGAGAAGTTACGGAGAGGGGGGCGTGGCCTGTGCGTGTGTGTGTACCTGCATGCGAAAATGAAAATTTGAACCTGTACCTGAAATCTTGCTTAACCCACACACACACACACACACACACTCCTTTATGGTAATGTATGGAAGGTGAAATGTGTTCTGATGTGTGATTATGTGTGATTATACAGTTTGTTCCATTTTCTGCCCTAAATCACACACATCCCAACATCATAGCTCTCACGGTGCATTAGGAGGCAATTATATTTAAAAAAGGCTCATAAAAGCATTAGAACAGTTTGAAATAACACACTACTGTAAATTACATTCCAGAATTACATCTTATAATAGATTCTAATGTCACATTACACTGAAGTGATGATCGACCGATTACAAAGGTCAGGTCAGGAGATACAACAACATAAATCCTGCACAAAGTTACGGGTCACGCTGCCTTAAAGATCAATAAACTGTTGGAAATCATTCTGATGGATGTTAGTGTGAGATTTTCTTTGTGAGAGCAGGAAGTTGCTGGAGAGCAGACGTTCATGACAGCACGTCTACTGACTTCTGTCAGGGTGTGTGTGTGTGTGTTAATTTACACAGAGGACAATAAACAGGATTTTTTATATTTCACTCTTTCAGAACAGATTTGATTGATGTTATTCATGTGTGTATAATAATATTCGTGGTCGTGAATCTGAGGCTCTCATTACCGCCTGAAGTGACTCAGATCAGATTTTTTTTTTATACTGATGTGAAACAGATCTCATTTTTAGGGCCGTCTCAACGCACAAATCTGATGTTTTTCATATTATAGCTGAATCGCTTCTGTATGCGGTCCTAGATCTGATAAATATCCGATACATGGTCATGTGACCTGAATGAGAGCTCAGATGGGGATTCATGTGATTTATTTCCCTCTGCACATGCGTAAGGCGCTGACGTCAGAAATGTCATGTAGAATCAGTTTCTTTCTTGCAGTTGGTTTGAATTAAAAAATAGAATATCGTGATATCTGTTACGTCACACAGAGGTTTATCGTCGTATTGTCGGCCCACCAGAGCTCTTATAGCTATGATGCTATATTTGAATAAATTATAAGAACCCTGGTGGATTGAAAAATGGGTGATTTCTGCATTTTATAGAAATACTAATAAATATAACAAAAACACGTACAGTTCCTCTGCTCAGAAATGTAGATATTAACTTATTATTATTATTTATTTAAATATGAACCTTTCTTTTTGTCCATGTCAGTTTGATGGACTGTAAATTACAGGACATCATGGTTCAGTTCCTCTATAATTTGAGGCTTTTACCTGATTTGATGTTTGGTCGTATCCCACCTGTTCCGTGTGCTTCCTGATATTTATAATGTTTTAAATAAACCTGAGTGGATGCGAGAGAGAGAGAGAGAGAGAGAGAGGAGGAGACGAGCCACAGGAGCCGTGAGTGCATTGAGATAATTAACGTGAGACCTCTCACTCCTGCGTTTCACACTTTTTATTTTTAGTACAAAAAACAACAACAACTCGATTTATAACAGCTGTGCTTTATGTGACAGGATGCAATAAGACTTGAAAAAGTTGAAAAGTCAGATAAACATCTGAAGGCGCTTAAAGTGTTTTACGAGTGTTCCTGTACGCTACTCCTGAGAGCACGGACCGATCTGAACCTCGAGCAGGTGGACTTCAGATCCTCTCATCTGCACGATCCCTTCTCCGTTCTCTCTTATACAATCTGTAGAGTTCAGTCTGTTGATGTCGATGAGGTGTAGAAGAGACACCCGTATCCAGAGAGAGCTTAGAGCTTATTTTATTGGCATTAAATAACAAAGAAGGGCGGCGCGGTGGTGTAGTGGTTGTGGAGTTTGCATGTTCTCCCCGGGCTTCGTATGGTTCCTCTGGGTTCTCCGGTTTCCTACCACAGTCCAAAGACATGCAGATTATGCTAACTGATGTTCCCAAATTGCCTGTAGTGTGTGAATGAGGGTGTATACTGTATGTGTGCGTATGTGTGTGTGTGTGTGTGTGTGTGTGTGTGTGTGTGTATGAGTGTGTGTGAGTGGACTCTCTCACCTTTTCTAAAAGAAAGTGAGCTCACATGGTCACAAAATTAAGTAAAATAAAACTAAACACAGGTAACCTCTAAAGAATAGTGATGGTGATGTATAGTTGCAGGATGGTCGGCCTCACGTTTAGCATGTAGCGTTTGCGCGGTTTGGTTTACTGATTCATGTTTCCACCGACACACAGCTTTGGTGAAAGATTGATAGGTGAGTCCTGCTGTGAGTTCACAGAAAGTGCCACAAAACAGACACATTTCACCCGCAATATCCTATTTTATTCGATATTTTACATTTAAATTTATATGAATATGCAAATCCAATCGTATAAGCCCCGCCCACTTCTGCTTTTGATGCATAGAGTTGTTATTTGCATCCCAGTTCCTGATTGGCCCGTACTGAACCTCCCTCTTCTGTTGTACTTTAGCTTTTACACAATGTAGCGCTTTAATAAATGTCTTCTAATGAGTTTAAATATAACACTTTATAAAGTGAGTTTAGTGTAACCGGTGAATCACACACACACACGCTGTGTGTCTGAGAGGTGTGTGTGTTGAGAGGTGTGTGCGTTGTACATCTAGGCATTTGGCAGACACTCTTATACAGAGCGACTTCCATTTTTATCTCATTATACATCTGAATAATTAAGGGCCCAACAGGGGCAACTTGGTGGTTGTAGGGTTTGAACCGGGGACTTTCCAAACTGTCGTCCAATGCCTTCACCACTGAGCTACACCTCACCCCTCTGTGATCCTCCTGTGTTACTGGTCACCGAAGATAACATTCATCCAACAGAGGGCGGAGCGAGGAAACACACGTGATGATCATGTGACCCGCTGAACACAAACACACACACACACACACACTCGCGTGTTTACTGCAGATATAAATCCTGACTGACTAACAGAGAGAGAGCGAGAGAGAGAGAGAGAGAGAGGACAGTAAAGCAGAGGAGAGTGAGACACAGAAAAGAGTGAGACAGGTGAAAGAGACAGAGGACATTGAGACACAGAGAAGAGTGAGACAGAAGAGAGGATGAGGGAGTGCAGTTGAACTTTAGAGAGTGTTTAATTCCGACCCTGTCAGTCTGTAATTTAGTAACAGGGTTTAAAGGAACGAGAGGAAGAAAGAATGTGTCTGAAGTTCGCTGGTTTATTCCCAGGAGAGACGAAGTAGTTTAATTTTTCAGACACACACCTGTCACGTCCTTCGTTACTGAGCTACAAAGGTGATGCTCAAGGTAGAACGAAGAGAGTTAGTTATATGGAGACTCAGAGACAGACAGACAGATGATAGAAAGCACATCAGTACACTCCGATTAAACAACATGTTTCTAGGGAGCTGTAGGATGCATGCCCATATAAGGAATGACGAAGCACAGTGTTATAGACATACTGTATAGTAGATGAAAGAGGGATGTACGAGATGGAGACACAGGAAAGTCCTCACAAGGTCAGGAAACCTTACAAGAGAGACTTATCCTGGATACACTTCGTCCCGAGGTGAAGTCTTCTCTCGACCCTCTTCAGTTTGCCTATCAGCCACTCCTGGGAGTAGATGACGCCATTATACACCTGCTCCACCGTACGTACTCCCACCTTGACAATCCGGGAACCAGTGTGAGGATTATGTTCTTTGACTTCTCCAGTGCCTTCAACACCATACGACCGGCGGTACTGGGGGAGAAACTAAGAATCATGGAAATCGACACTCCCTTGGTCTCCTGGATAATGGACTACCTGACCTGCCGTCCCCAGTATGTTCGTCTACAAAACTGCGTGTCTGACACATTGATCTGCAGCACTGGCGCTCCTCAGGGAACTGTTCTGTCTCCATT
>JAQQZT010000018.1:21779994-21798079 GCA_030068275.1 Clarias platycephalus | reverse complement strand
GTGTGTGTGTGTGTGTGTGTGTGTGTGTGTGTGTGTGTGTGTGTGTGTGTGTGTGTGTGTGTGTGTGTGTGTTCGCGCGCGCAGATGGGTACCATGATGCTGAAAGAGATGTTGAAGATTGACAGTTCAGCACCTACATGCCCCGCCCCTGACTCCACCCCTCCAAACCCCTCCAATCCCGGAGCTCAGCAGCAGAACCGCAGACGCTCCTCTAAAAAACTGGGTGAGTGGAGGTTTATTTTTATTTTATTTCATGATAATAAGACCGGACTGGTAGAAACGAGCCTTACAGGTTTATCCTGAAG
The DNA here is from genome assembly GCA_030068275.1 of Clarias platycephalus. Classification (NCBI taxonomy): domain Eukaryota; kingdom Metazoa; phylum Chordata; class Actinopteri; order Siluriformes; family Clariidae; genus Clarias; species Clarias platycephalus. The sequence continues at coordinate 21,797,774 of JAQQZT010000018.1, read as the reverse complement.
ATGATTAATGATGTTAACGCTGTTGAAGGTGTTAACGATGTTCTCGTCCCAGCGGCGAGGATGAACTCGGCTCCGGGGGAACCCGCCGCCCCCCCTCTCCTGCCCTGCATGGCTGCTGAGCTCGGCCGAGTGTGTGTGGGGCTGAACATGGGGCCGCCCGAGTTCACCTTTCTACGAAACAGACAGGTTAGTGTTTTTCACACACACAAACACGCACACACACGCAGGACACCCTGATGTATTTGCTATGTTTGGTTTAAAATAAGTCGAGGCCATGAGGACTTGGCTCACTTCACTTCAGTTCTCCTCTGTTCTGTACACTTACTGTGTGTGTGTGTGTGTGTGTGTGTGTGTGTGTGTGTGTGTGAGACAGGGTCTGACGGTGTGTCAGGTGAAACTGTCCAATGGCCTCCTGCTTCATGGTCCTCAATGTCAGTCTGAAACTGAAGCCAAAGAGAAAGCAGCACTCTTCACTCTACAGCGTCTGGTAACGTCTCACACCACACCTGTCTATCTTTCTCCCTTGCTTACTGTCTGTCAGCCTGTCTGTCTTTCTCCATCCTTTCTAATGTGTTTGTCGTTCTTCTGTTTCTTATTCTCTTTTTCTATTTTCTTCCTTTTTTCCATCTTTACTTTCAGTTTTTTTTTTCATCATGTGACTCGTTAGTTACACTTTGATGGGAATACACACACACACGGACACACACAGGTGTGTATATTAAGGCGTGTTGTTGCTGTGCTCCGTTGCAGAACTCCGTGGGCTCGTTTCCTCTCGCTCCTCCTCCTCTGTTCGGCGGGATGCAGCCGATGCGTCCGATCGCTCCTCATCCTCAGGTGTTCACACAGCCTCCAGGTGAGCGTGCAGGAGTGTGTCACTGCTCTACTGTATCACATTCTCAAATCCTTTATTTACTCGTTTACTCTGTTTGAACAAACGGACTCTAGATAAATATAACCCGTGTTTATCCAGAGAACAGCGCGGTTATCTACATTCATGAAAAACCTTTTCTGAGCAGATCTGTTCTCCGTGCACCGGTTACGTAAAGCTTAAATCTTAAACAAACACACGAATGGAGAAGAAGAGGGAGACGTTTGAGGGCAGTTATAAAGACAAACAGTCAGCCATTCTGCCATTAGAGTCTGTGAACAAGTAAATGATGATAATTAAGTGAACACTGGCACTTTGTTTTGTTAGTTGTTAAATAAGGAACATCTGTGAAGCTCAACGATAAATTATTTTTTTTGCCTTTCATTGTGTCCTAAGGGTGTATAAACTTTTGCACATGATTTTTATGAAGGTGAAGCTGCTTCCTTCTGCGCATGCTGGTGTTAATTCTGGAGTTTTAATAATGCCAGGAGTTTAATCTCAATATTTCGACACTGACCCGAGTGGTTGTTTTTTGCAGGTGGTCTTTTGATGCCCCCTCAAGGTTACCCTCCTCTGCCATGGGGGGTTCAGTTCCCAGGACAGGGGCCGCCATTCTTCGGGGGGACATTCCCTGGAGCTCGAGCAGCCCCGCCCCATGTCGGATCTCACAACCAGTTCATCCCACTGCAGGCAAGACACACACACACACACACACACACACACACACACACACACACGCGCGCTTTTACACCACAGCGATGCTGAGTTCTGGATTCTGATTGGTCAGATTTATCTGTGTTGATTATATATCTGTGTGAATCACAGCTTCTGTGTATTAATGCACAATAAATGTCAATGTTTTGATTTAATATTAGTGGAAGGAGTCTCCAGTGTTAGTGTTTTGTCATGTCAGTGATGTTTCACAGCACTATGTATAACGTATAACTAGAGAGATTTAAAACATAAGTCATTGCAGTATATCGTGATGCAATGGCACGTAAATCACTTCAGGGATGTGCTGTTATAGAAAAACAATCAACAACTGTAACAACATTTCATGGCCACAACAAGCCTTCAGTATTAGTTTAACTTTCACTTCTAAGGTTTTTCTCATTGTGCTGTTAGCTCAGCTAGCTTAAGCTAAGAGAAACATGCAAGCAAAATATAAACTTCATTTTTCCAAGTTAGTCATCTTGAACAAAAATTGCTATTATAGCCACCTAAAAATTTTTTTTTTTTTTTTTTTTTTTTTTTTTAATTAGATTTGCTCTTTTTAATTAATATTCAGAAAATAATTGTTTAATCCTAGGTGACTAAAAAACGAGTTTCGGGCCGGAAGAACCAGGACACAAGGCCGGACTTTGGGAACGCGGCTCGATCTGAAAATGTTGAAACCTCGTACCATGCGGCGGCGGCGATTCCCTCCACCCACAAAACCCCTCCACCAATCAGCATGCAGGATTCCGAGAGCCCGCCCAAACAACCCTCCAAACCAACACACGGCCCAAGCTCTGCCTCCAAACGTAAACACAGGAAACTGGCGGTGAACTTCGACTCTGCCAAAGTGACGGACTGAATCGTGAAGTAGCTCCGCCTCTTCCTCCTCCTACTGGGTTTTTTCTTCCTTTTTTTCGTGTTTTACAATGGATATTTTTTAAACATAATTATGCAGCATCCGGGAGGAAATGGTGATTTAAAGGTCTAAACCTGAATTACATCAAATATTATGATCTGTTTTTTTTTCCCCTGTGGTGAGAGAGTATTTCTTTTAAACTTTAATCCAGGTTAATTTCAGGAACAGAACGATCTTCACGACTCTCTCTTTCCGAATTTAAATTGCGCTTTTATTCCCATTGATTCCGTTATTTTTTAAATTTTTTTTCAACTCTGGGTTTTTAATGTTCCTTGAATATTTGAAGAGTTATTTTTCTAATCACAGCACACTAAAAACAAATTCGATATTTCTGTTTGATTTGTTTTTAATCCACAATCCCAGCTACAATCCTGCAGTTACAGACAATCAGATTGGATTTCGGAAAACGCTGCTGTCCCTCACCACATTCCAGAAATCCAAATAAGTTCAACCTTGGGCCTGAACTTGACTTGTAGAAGGGCGTGTCCGCTTATGTCTTTCTGACCAATAAGCAACTTTATGCAAATGAGAATGGTGTTCTTAGCCAATCAGAGGAAAGGCTGTTTGGCAAAACCTGCAACAAAGTACTTGAGCAGAGTGTAGCACATCTACAGTTAAACCTGTACAGGATTTATTTCACAGCTCGGTCAGAAACCCGGTTCAGTTCCTCTCTCTGTAAAACACTCCGGTTTGCTTTTTAAAATTTTGGTATTTGAATTTTATCGCCTTTTCTTTCTTTCTTTTTAAAAAAAAGAAAAGCAGTCTCTCTTACCAGCAGCTCTGTACACTGTAGGATTTTTTTTTCTTGGGATGCGCCACACCTCCATCTCCAGCGTCCATTTTTATTCCCGGAGTGGGAACTGCGTCTGTGTGCAGTGGTATTTTGAAATGAACTTGAACCAGATTCATAGAAGAATTAAACTGTGGCTCCCGGTTTGGGAAGTGCTGTATATAGATCTTTAATAAACTACTTTTGTTATCAGCATTTTCATAATGTTCTTTTTCCCTCTTTTATTTATTTTACACTCTGTAAATCATGGAACAACACTTGGGTTTTTAATGTATGTATTTATTTAAATTTAGATCCCCTTACAGCCCAAATTAAATCTGCTCAATGAGTTATTTCCTTTAAAGGACTGGGCTGAGGTAGAGGGTGCCAATACTTTATACATTGAAACAGATGGGCTTCAGCCAGTTACTGAGGACCTGCTCGGATTCTTGATGAAGTCCCAGCCACGTTAATGGCTTAGGAACATGTTGTAATGCAAGTTTTGAATGTTTACTTAATCATTAAATATTTAAGCTATAATTAACAGTGTAATTATTATTATTATTATTATTATTATTTATACAGGTGTGTCGAATGTACCGCCTGTTCAAAATTATACCTCCCTTTCACACTTTTCCCTTTAAGGTACGACTGCACTCATGTATACCATAAGGTTACTGGGAGCGGGGCCCTGGGCCCCAGAAAAAAGCAGCTGTAAGAGCACCGACCCTTTACAGCTGGGGGAGTATATATATTTTTTATTTATATATATTTTTTATTGATTTGTGAAAGACGTGCTATAGAACTCGTCGTATATTTTCATCAGCTTTCACACTCGCCCTGAAGCTGTGAACTCTGCGCTCAGGCTATTCGTTTAAACAGATCTCCTGAACTGCTTCGTTTATTAAGAACTCCAACAAAGTTTAATTCAATCTAAATTCCTGAAGCCTCCCAGAAAATTTGTTGTGTAAGCAGAGTGAGCCTTAGCAATGTTAAACTGTACAGAAAGTGTTTTTGTCTGAACCTGAAATAGTTGCATGGAGTATGGTCTGTGTTTAGCAGGGAGAATTGGAGGTCCATGTGCAGGTGAGTTGAAATGTGGATCTGCTCGTGCTGTAAGAGATCCGACCAGAATTATTGACGTCCATCATCCTGGAGCCAGATTACTGATCTGTACAGTTATCGATCGGCACAGAGATACTTCACACTACACGTCAAACTGCAACTGATCAAGATAAAATTCTCCCCGATTATAAGATGATTATTATTATTATTAGTCTTTTATCTGCTCTCATCGAAGGGTCGTCACAACCGACCGTCCGGTCTACATACAATTACATACAGGTACACAGGTTTTACACCGGATGCCCTTCCTGAGGCAACCCTCCTATTTTATCCAGGCTTGGGACCTGCACTGCATCCAGGGGCAGGGTAGATTTGGGCATTAGGTGGGGAGAAACCTACCACTGAACCACCAATACCCCTTAATATTAGGGTCAGATACCTGAGGCTAAACTCTGGCCTTAGAAAAAGACTGAAATGGTGCACTGTCCTTTTTAAGAGAGAGAGAGAGAGAGAGAAATGTGCGCTGTCTCTTTAAGTGAGTCACGGACCTAAATAATGCGCCGCCCCTTTAAAGTACAGAGTGAAATGGTGCGCTGTCTCTTTAAGTGCTCCACCCACACGTCAATCGGCTGATGTGTGACGTCAGCACCTGTCCTTTAATATTTGTTTCTTTTATGCTAAACATGCCGCTGGATATCAGATGACTCTTAACCCCGTCTACCTCTGAGGTAAAAGTGGACCAGAGGGAGGATTATTCCGCTGATTTCAGCCATTTTGTGACCGGCTCATATGCGGCGCGCGCGGTCTGTAGTTTAATCGGCTAGCAGCTAAACATGTTGCTAATTTACTTCCTGATGTTTCGTTGCTCGGGTGTTTTCATCAGCGGTGCGGGTTTACAGTAGTGCTGTTACATTAAGTAACTAACCAACTCTCTCTCTCTCTCTCTCTCTCACACTCACACACACACACACAGGAGGAACAGAAACTCCGGCGCACCGCCTCAGTGACGAAATATCTCGACAAAAAGTTATAATAATATGAATTATTGACGCTTAATGAATTACAAATTCATACACTTTAAGACGGGCTTATTTTTATGACTCGGATTTATTTGGCGATGTAAGTGTGTGTGTGTGGATGTCGTCACAAGAAGCGCGCGCCCGGGTTGTAGCCAATCAGCTTGTCGCGCTTGTTCCCCGCGTGCACCCCGTCCTCAGCCAATCAGTGGCGGAGAGCCTTGATCCGCGCGTGCCCGAAGTAGTTCTGGTGGAGCGAAGTGCAGGAGTGTGTGTGTGAGAGAGAGAGAGTGGGGGGGCTATACAAACTTAGGGTGAGGGGAAGGGTGTACATATTTACGGCTCGGTGGCGGACATGGTGGCTTAGCGCGGTTCCCGGTGCCTGTGAGAGCTTCGCTCCGCGGTTTGGTGTGTTATGGGAACGCTGAGGAACGGCTGGGCGAAGAGAGAGGGCTTCATTCTCTCGGTGGATGTGGGCACGACCTCTGTGCGCTGCCATGTCTATGATAAACACGCCAACATCCGGGGATCCTGCTGCCGGAAGGTAACTCACCCACCTGTGCGCTAACACACTGCCTTCTCAAGTTCTCCTGATTTCTCTCTCTCTCTCTCTCTCACACACACACACACACTCTGAGAGCTTCATACTTAATTAATAATTTTTTTTATATTATAAAAAATCCTAATCAGCTCATTAACACACTTCTCTTTAGAATTAACCGTGTGGGCGGGGTTTCTCTAGACACGCCTCTTTTATTAAATTCACTTGTTTTATTTGTATAGCGCTTTTAACAGTTGTCATTGTCGCAAAGCAGTCGCAAAGCAGCTTTACACAATCAAAAGAATTATTTAAGTTTGTATGGAATGTGAATGTGTGTGAATCAAAATGATCAGATCGTCCCTAATAAACAAGCCGAGGGTGATGGTAAGAGGAAGAAACCTTGAGAGGAACCAGACTCAACAAGGAACCCATCCTCATCTGGGTGATAACGGATAGCAGGAATTGATCTGCATTCATACTGTGTGTTAGGAGGCTGGAAGTTCAGTATAACAGTTATATTCCTCTATAAACTCCCAGTTTAAAACTTTCCTATTATTTATGCATAGGTTATTGATAGAAACATGTCCTTCATAGGACACCGTCCTGTGCTTGCTTGTGTTTGTGTACTGTTTGTTTGATGTGTGCGTGTGTTTTGTCCCAGGTGTGTCTGCTGTACCCTGAGCATGGCTGGGTGGAGATGGACCCAGAGTCACTGTGGCAGAGCTTCGTCAGTGTGGTCAAGGGAGCGGTGCATGGTCAGAGCTCCCCCACACACACACTCCACAAATAAATCCTCTTTAAATGAATAATCCAAAACTGTCAAAAAAAATTGAGTTTTCACTCCAATTTGTGTGTGTCGACATCACGGCCTTGTGACTTTATTGCGTTTCGTAACACTCCTTGTGTGTTGTCCTGTTTCCTTGTGTTAAAGCCCAGGAGAATGATTCAACACCAGAAACACACTTACACAGTTATTTTTGTATTATTGTGAATGAGTTGAATTGAAGTGTGTGTGTGTGTTACAGACTCGGGATTACAGATGAGTCAGATGGAGGCATTGGGTATCTCAACTCAGAGAGCCACATTCACCACCTGGCACAGGTACAGTACTGTGTGTGTGTGTGTTGCATAGGTGAGTTTCACTTTATCTCATTTTATTCTTGATTTTTCAGGAAGACGGGGAAACCCTTTCATAACTTCATCGGCTGGCAGGACCTGCGCGCAGCTGAGATGGTCAAGTCCTGGAACAACTCGTGCACAATGAAGGTGAGGGGAGCGACCTGCCCCCTGCAGGGAGGTGGGGAGGTGGGGGGGGGTAATCCAGATCAGACTGATGAAGGGTCTCATTCACTACACATCGGGCCAGGTCCTACATCAGAACTCAAGAACTCAGTTCTAATTAAAGGACCTGTTGGTGAGGAGATGCTGAAATGAGGGTGCTGTAAGGAAATTATCTAACAGACACCTTTTCTTTCAGATCTTACTTTGTAATTAATCGGCACCCCCCCCTCCCCATCCCACACACTATATTAATGCTAAGCTAACTAGCCAACTACGCAACCTAAACTAAGAATCTGGTGTTAAATGAGAACATTTTATTAACAGTCTGATGTTTCATGTTGTACAGTAAAAATTCATCTGTGCTGAAATCTGCACGTTGGTTTACTGTCTCTGCTTAGCAAACTGTTGTTTATGGTGTTACTATAGCAACCGATGTGCATCTGTGAGACTTCGCGACTGTGGTCTAAAGAAACAAATAATTTCTGATCAAAAACTTACTGTCAGCGCTAACTGTGTGTGTGTACCAGGCGGTGCATGGTGTGATGAAGATGCTGCACTTCCTCAGCAGACAGAAGCGTTTCCTGGCGGCGAGTTTGGTGGTGTTCACGCCACAGCACGTCTCCATGCGTCTGGCCTGGGCTCTGCAGCACATCCCTCAGGTTCATTAATATTATTATTATTATGAAGCACTTGTTCATCTCGGTTTTATTCTCCGGCTGTATGACCCAATCTCTCTCTCTCTCTCTCTCTCTCTCTCTCTCTCTCTCTCTCTCTCTCTCTCTCTCTCTCTCTCGCAGGTGAAGGAGGCAGTTGATGAAGGAACTTGTTGTTTTGGGACCATCGACACATGGCTGCTTTATAAACTTACTAAAGGTAAAAACACTAGAATGATAGCACTGCCTTGTCCCTCCCTCCCTGGCCTTGTCCTGGCCACCCCGAGGCTCTGTGTTGCCCTCCCTCAGGCCCTGTGCCACTCAACTTTAGGCTTTGTGCCACCCAAATTCAAGGCCTCTGATTGGGCCCTGTCCCACCCATCCTGGGGCTTTGTGTCAGCTTGTGCTGGTCACACTTACACCCGTCCTGAGGCCTTGTCCTGCAGGACTGTAGTTGGATGTCAGTGGCATTTCAAAAATTTAACATTTTCTAAATAAGCAAACACACGGACACACACACATTTGTATTTTGATTAGCTGGATTGTTGCATAATTGCTGTGTGTTTTAAATAATTAATCATTACCTTTATGATTATTTTTTTTTATTTATTTTTTTATTAACATTAATTCGTTACGTTGCTCTTTGATCTCTGCAGGTTTGGTCCATGCTACAGATTATTCTAACGCCAGCTCAACTGCAATCTTTGATTCCTATCAGGTATTTCATAAACATTAAAATGAGTAAAGTGCAGAATGCAGTTGTTTATTTATTTATAATTTTTTTGGGTTACTATTTATTATTTTTTACAGGGTCTATGGCTTTGTCCCTAAACCACATGAACAAGACTGGAGTGTGCATTTATTTATTTATTTATGTATGTATGTATGTATGTATTGTCTCCCTGTGTGTGTTTAGATGTGCTGGAGTGGGTTTCTGTGTTCTCTCCTCTCTCTACCTCTCTCCATTCTCCCCACGGTGCACAACACCAGGTACCACATGTTTAAACACGGCTTTAGAAATTATTTTTAATTAAATACCTGATTAAACCCCTCTCTCTCTCTCTCTCTCTCTCTCTCCCTCTTTAGTCACCATTTTGGTTCATCTGATCCCGACATCTTCGGGGTTTCTATTCCAATCATGTCAGTTGTGAGTAATTATTTTTCAAATATCTATTATTTATGTATTTATTTATTGTTTAAGCTTTACTTATTCACTTTAAACATTTTAGTTCACAGCCGTAAGGTCGTTACATACCTGAGGTGAATTTCCGCATTTTTTTATTTTTATTTTTTTTGTGCACGTCATATATTTTTCAACCCAATAATCTCATTTAACATCAGTGATGGAATTTTATCCGTGTGAAGAAATTATTTAGTTTTTTTGCCCCGGATGGATTTGAATAACTTATGACCAATCATGGTGCAGCTTGTTGGAACATCAGTCAAACACACTGAACATTACAGAACGTTTGATTCAGAAAACACAGTAATTTAAGACTAAAAGAACAAAAATGACAGATAGCGAGTACAAAAGGTGTGTGCATGTGTGTGTGTAATAGTGTGCAGCATTGCAGATTGGTATGTTGAAGTGTAACATTGTGTAACAGTGTGTGATAACGAGGTTAATCTGATGTCTGTAGATGGCGGATCAGCAGGCGGCCATGTTTGGCGAGTGCTGCTTTGATGCTGGTGATGTAAAGATCACCATGGGAACAGGAACGTTTATGGACATCAACACAGGGAACAAACCTCACACATCTGTAGCAGGTAGGCTACACACACACATTGCACTTTGACAGTCTTATTTTTAAATTTCAATTAAAATGATTCTCAAGTGTGTGTGTGTGTTTAGGCCTGTATCCCCTGGTCGGCTGGAAGATCGGCCCTGAAGTTGTGTATCTTGCAGAAGGAAATGCTGCTGATACAGGAACCGCCATCAGATGGGCTCAGGAGATCGGTGAGCAAACTATGATCTGTCCACCTAGTCCTCGGTCTGCCCCGTGTCCTCCTCCCCACTGGGCGTGACCATGACACCTCTATCAGGTGCCCGAACCACCTCAATTGACTCATTTCCATGCAAAGGATCAGCGGTTCTTCTCAGAGTTTCTCAGGGTTGACTGAGTTTCTCATCCTGTCTCTGAGGGAGAAGCCAGCTACCCACCTGAGAAAACACGTTTCAGTCGCTCGTATCCGTGATCTCGTCCTTTCGGTCATGACCTGACCCTCATGCCCATAGGTGAGGGTAGGAATGAGAAACGACCAGTAGATCAGGAGCTTTTGTCTTTTGACCCAGATCTCTTTTCGTCACAACGGTGCGTTGAAGCGAATGCAGTAACACCCATGCTGATCCGATTCTCCAGAATCGCCCAAACCCTCACTCGTGAAAAAGACCCCAAGATACCTAAACTCTTTCATCTGGGGTCGTGACCCGCTCCCTACCTGGAGTAGGTGATCTATCGGTTTCCTGCTGAAAAATCTTAAAATCCATGAAACAAATTAAACTTTTTCTAAAAAATGTTTGTAGAAAAACCTACAAATCCATGACTGTGGACAGATTTGGAGGTGCTGTTCCTCATCCTCGCCGTTTCACACGCCGTGACCCGAATCTTAATTCTTCTGAATATTATCACCTGAACATTATCGGATCAAATCGTGTCTGCGGTTCTTCTGCTGTTGGTTCGGGATCCAGCCATTCAGCAGGATGGCACGGTGGCATATCAGCTGATCTCATCGTCCATCATCAGTCTTTGTTTTATTAATTATATTTATTTATTTTTATTTATTTTTATTTAAACTCACAGATGAATTAATAATCATCTTACATTCCATGTATAAATAAAGTTGAGGTGAAATGTTTCTGTGGATCTGAAACGGTTTCCTCATTGAAAAGGTCACCCTGTGGATATCATGACATCGTCACGTGACCTCATCCACGCTGCTCAGAGAGCTCATGATCATGTGAAGTTTTGTTCATATGACTAAAGTGTGTGTGTGTGTTGCAGAGCTGTTTACAGATGTGAATGAAACCTCGGCCATGGCCAGCAGTGTGAGCGACTCAGACGGAGTGTGTTTCGTTCCCTCGTTCAGCGGTTTGCAGGTGTGTGACGCTGCGGCTCGACGTTCTCTCAGACTCTGTTATTTATCTATAACGCATTAAACGCTTTTTATTTTCTTTCCTGCTTTCGATTGATTTCAGGCTTTTTATTGTAAGTCACGTCTCTGTGATATTCCTTATTTTATATTTATGATTATGATTATTTACACAATACATAAACAATAGTGTGTACAGGTTTACTCTGTGATCGTTGTAACTGTGTGATTGGTAATAGGTGTGTGTGTGTGTTTTACTCAGGCACCGTTAAATGACCCTAAAGCGTGTGCAGCGTTCATGGGCCTGAAACCGTCCACCACGAAGAGTCACCTGGTCCGCGCCATCTTAGAGTCCATCGCTTTCAGGTGTGTGTTTTTTTACTTTCAGTTCTGCACTACACACACATTCTTGCTTTATTCATCCATTCATTTATCTGTTTTTTCTTTGTTTGTATTATCAGTCCTTTGTTCTGTCTCTCAGAGTCCATCACGTACATCTGGCTGTTTCTGTCTGTAGACCTGTCTGTCTATTAGACTGTCTAGCTGTTTGTGTACTAATCTGTCTGATCCTGTCTGTCTGTCTTATTGCCTACTTGTCTGTCTGCCCGCCTGTATATAATTAATTGCGTTACCTGTCTCTCTTTCAAGTTGTCTGTGTGCCATTCTCACTGTTCATCTTCCACTTACTATTTGTGTGTACATGTCTGTCTGCCCTACTGTCTCTGGTATCTGCCTGTCTGTCTCTTCCATTCAGTTCAGACTGTGTGTAAAAACAGCCTATATTCTGTTATAACACATTTATAACGTGTATATATATTTTTTTCTAACAGGAATAAGCAGCTGTTTGATGTGATGCTTCAGGAGACTCGAATCCCCATCACTAGGATCAGGTACAGAGTCGCCGCTGGCGTACATCCCCAACCCCTGGTCTTCGTTTGTGTAATAAGCGTGTAATAACACAGTGCTATGTTCACAGGGCGGACGGCGGTGTGTCTATGAACGACTTCGTCATGCAGTTAAGCGCAGACCTGCTGGGGCGTAAAGTATCACGGCCCACACACTTCGACATGTCGTGTCTTGGGGCGGCGTTCGTGGCCGGGTTAGGAGTCGGTGAGGAGACGAAATACTTTACACACGTCATCTAAAGAAAATAAATCTTATAGTGATTGTTACAGTGATACTTTATGCATTATCATTATATATAAAATACAATGTAATATAACATAATCCATCTGGAGATGAAATGTGGAATCGTAAGGAGTCAAATGGATTCACAAACAAGTCACGTAAGGTCATTAGGAGTCATGTGGAGCCTTAACGAATCACATGAGCTGTCAAACGGAGTCAACAAGTGCAATGGAACATGAATAAGCAAATTGATCAATTAAGAATCAATATTATAATTAATATTATCTGTCACATGGACCCTATAGTGCAGTGAAATAATTTTTTCACGTATCCTAGTTAGGAAGCTGAGGTCAGAGATCCAGGACACAGCGCCCCCTAGAGCAGACAGAGTTAAGTGCTTTGCTCAAGGGCTCAACAGTAGCAGCTTGGCGGTGCTGGGGCTCGGACCCCCGATGGTTCTGATCAGTAAATAAATAAAGATATAGTGTATAATAATGTCTGCTACAGGGGGAAACCGTGTTTTGTTTCAAGTGAAGTTCTCACATTTTAATTATTTGATTTATGAAACCTGTAACATTTTCTCTCATTTTGTGGTTACATAAGTAATAAATTTAAGTTAAATAGAAATATAGAAAAAAGTAATTACTTTAAAAAAGTGCATTATTACATTAATATAAAACTGTCACATATAAAACGTGATGTGAGACTAAAATGTTTAGTCTTTGCTCTGAAGCCTGGAAATTAAAACTGTTTGTATTTCTGAAGGTTACTGGAAAAGTAAAGAGGAGCTGAAGAAGCTGCAGATGACGGAGCGTCAGTTCGTCCCTCAGAACGTTAGAGGAGACCGAGCAGCAGACACAGGAGGAGGAGGAGCAGGTGGTGGTGTGTATAAACCAGTCCTGCAGAGCTGGGAGCAGGCCCTGCAGCGCTCCATGCACTGGTACAGCCACACATCTTAGTACACACACACCCTTCACCCACATCCTTCTCGGTGCCAAACGGTCAGAGTTCTTTTGCACTCAACACCCACGTTTCATCTGTTTACAACCTGCCATGATGATGATGAAGAGCCATGTTTTACGCTGATGTGCCTTAAATGTAACACACCTCTGACTTCAGCCATGTTAGACTTTCATTTATTTTCTGTATTTACACAGTCGTTTAGGATTTAAAGAAACCTAAAATGTATTAGAGTTTAAAAGTTGATCAGTAGACCGAGGTTTGATCACGTGAATTGAGCAGCAGCGTCCCACTAATCCCTCTCTCTTTTTTTTTTTTTTTTTTTTTTTTGTTTTTATATAAAAAATAATTTTTTATCTTAAGTATTCTTTTTTTGGTATTGGCATCAAATATTACTATTATTTATTTAGCAACAAGTAATTAATGAAGAGGAAGGAATACAAATGCTCAAATACTGAGTCAAAACCTCTTACTGCGCTTCATTTATCAGTTTTCTAGCAAAGGTGTGTGTGTGGTTATGTGACGCATTTACAAAAGGTTCAGGAGTCCCACATTTAAACACACACTAACGGTTTATAAATAAATCTATTTGTATTCAGTTTGATGATAAATGAAGCTCAGTGAAATAATTAATTTGGAATTGATCCACTTTTTAACCACATCGTTTCTTTCTTTTAAGTATTTTTAATTTTAGGAATATTTCTCTCTCTCTCAGTATGTGAAAGGTCGTGTCAGATGAACAAACCTTATCCTTTATTAAACCTGCAGTCCTTAAATGTATTATTTTTGTTTATCAAATTAAAATGGTCAGTCTGTACATTTGACACGAATCTATTTGTCTTTTACTTTATCAGCATGAAGGTGATTATTTCAGCCAAATTAAAATGATCGTTTGTGAGAATCCTTAAAAATTTAATTAACCCGGTGTATTAGGGACAGGAACCACCAGGGACCAGCTGATTCGATGTGATCATGATACCCAGGTGCTGATTCCATTTAATAAATATCTGAGTGCCACCTATAGGACCATAGAGGAACAGCAACGTTGTACTACCTCAAACACAAACTTGTAGAAATTAAATTCAGTTTAAATGTCAGTGTCACACAAAAGGATCGTGATGTGTCACTAAATGGATTCCCTCCGTCTCTGCAGTGGGCAGTGTTATGAATAGAGGAAGTAGGAAAAAAAAAAAAAGGAACGATGTAAAGAGTTTTACCCAGAATGCACAGCGAGGGCTTATCACCTCTCTTTAGAAACTCGATAAGATAAACCTTTATTCATCCCACTGTGGGGAAATGTATTTAATGTGTGAATATTAATATCTAATTTGATTTATTATTGTTTTGAAGGATTTTAATTCTAAAATCACTCAAGTTGCAGGAATTTAGTCCTTTATTCAAACCTTTTTTCCTTTTGAGCGGGAAAACATGAATAAAAACAAACGATTAAACAAAAACATTCAGTCTGAAGTAAAGGTTATTTATTTTATAATGAACTGTTTCCATCATAATTTAAAAGTGACTGAGCAGAGCTGGATCCAAACCTGTGAAGGCGCTGGGGTGTATGTTGGCATGTAGGAATGAAATAAGCCCCGCCCACTTGTGTCAAAAGATGAGGAGTCAGAAATAAACAGAAGTGAGGCGTGATGCAATTTAAGGACCCCGGCGAGCAGGAAGACATCGTGGTGTCATCGTCTTCACACTTCGTTGCTAAACGGTGTTAAGTTAGATTTATATATTTATATATATATATATTTTATAATGTCCTTGAACTCTTGAGTGACCTGTCAGTGTGATGTCATGTTCCGGATGTGTCTCGGGTGTGTCCTGGGCGTGTCCCGGTCCACCACCCGCCGAGACGTGCTGCTTTCTTTAACTGAGTGACGAGACTAACGTTACTCAAAGCTCACAGAAGTTCCTCCTCCTTTTATTCTCCTCACCTTAAAGTCGCCTTAAAAAACAAAAGAGAGAATGAAAGTTCAAGGATAAAGTGCCTTTAGTAAGTTTTTAATGTTTAAACTAAGAGTTAACGTACGGAAAATCAGCTATATTAGAGAGCGTATATATAATAATATATATATGATGATAATGCTCCAGTGTTGAGCATCGTCAGCGTTTACATTATTTTGATGTTTAGAGGTGATTTTGTGCTGTTGTAAATCTATTCTTATCATTATTGTATATGTATCCAAACTTTTGCATCTTATTTTTTTTTTCCACCTCTCATTTCTTGAATTTATTTTATTACTTTAATAAATAAAAAAAACTCGCTAATCTAACTCGTCTAAACGTTTAATACAGATCAAGTTAATGCGGTTAGATCTTATCAACTCTAATAATCCCAGGTTTGCAGATCTTTTTTTCCCCCAGATTGTATAGATTAAAAAAACTTTTAAAGGCTGTTTATGTTCCTTAATACCAATTAAAATAATAAAATTAATTATAAATATATATTTTTAAAATGTCCTCGTGTGTGTTGGTGCTGCTGCTAAACTCGGCCAATTAGAGCGAGTCTGGAGAGAGAACCGATCTGTGATTGGTCGGGTGTGATAATGTAAATCAAAATAGAGTGGGCGAGGCTTCAGGAAAATAAACATCCCGATTAAAAAAAAAAAAAAAAAAAAAAAAAAAATTAAATAAATCTGATAAAAATAAAATAAAAACGTTGTGTGGTTTCTGATTTAATTTTAAAAACTGTGGTGAGGTTTAAATTGGATTTAGATGAAGGATTTCACTTTGTGAACTCTGAAGTCTTTTATTTATTTATTTTTTTTACATAAACGGACTTGTGAAGGGTTTGAGAGACGTTTCATTATAAACCATTGTGTAAGACGTGAATTTTATACCCGAGCTAAACGAACAAAACCCACAGTGTAGGGTTACAGTCAGAGGTGTGAGAGTTTCAATGGTGTCACTGTGTGTGTGTGTGTGTGTGTGTGAGATGATTCTAATGTGAAAAAAAGTGTTCCTTAATCATCTCTCTGTAAACATCTGACTGGATGTACGCTCTTGGAACATGTAGAACCATTAAGTGTTCTGTGTTCAGCTGGAACTCAAGGTTACACTACACTTTTCTCACTGGGGCTGGCCGATGTGAACACCAGAGGTGGGCGCAAAGTACACACACACATCCTTATACTCGAGTAAGAGCAGAGACGCACTAGGTACTGTGTTCCTCAAGTAAAAGTAGAAGTCCTCCACTTCAAGATCCAAAAAAGTCCAAAAGTACTCACTTTCAAATTTACTTAAGTATCAAAAGTACTGAGCTTGTACTAGCTTGTCAGAGTAAGACTCCCTCTCTCTGCTTCCTGAGCTCTGTTTTTTGTCGCTGTCTCGGTACCTGATACAAGATTAGACAAAACAATTGTACTGTACAGTCAGAAGGTGGCGATTATTACCACATAAAATACTACACACCACATAATGTCTGTACACCTTTTAATGTCTATAAATATTCTCATTACAGATCTTTCTTTTTTTTGTGTGTAATGTTTAAAATCAGTAATAAGTTTTAATCACAGTGTTCAGAAAAGCACATTGTTGAAGTTTAGCAGGGCGTCTGTTACACACATCATATCTCCTGATCTCCCAAACACAGATGGTTCAGAGACGAACCTTATTTCTGATATTTGGAGATTTAATTATCTTTTTAAAGTAGATTTTTAAAGAGAGTTTTGTGTCTGAGAGTGTACAGGTCCCAGGAAGCTTAAACTCCTGACAGTTTCTAGATGTTTAGAAAAAAAATAATGAAGACATTTGGAGCGCACACACGCACGGTTCCTTGTTGGTTCTGTATGGTTTCTGTAGATATTTGGAGGATCCCTGCTGAGAAGTTTGAAATAAGTGTGTGTGTGTGCATGATGGTTACTGTTCATGATTTTCTTTTCTTTTTTTTTTATACCTAGAACCTGAAGTTCTGGTTCTCTGTACACTTTTTAACAGGTTATTTGAATGAGACTTTAAAGTTACTGCTTAACTTTAAAATAAAAATAATACCGAAGGAAAATGCTTTGGTTTTGTGTTCTGAGTATGAACCAGTAATTTCCAGCTGAGCACCTCAGGGTTCTGCATCTTTAACACTGTAGACTTTAGTTCTGTACAGAACCGGGTGAAGGTTGAAAGCTGGTCTGTGACTGAATGACCCTGTACACGGTGACAGTCAACTAAAGACCACTTTACGCTGGAAATGTTCTGTCTGTGACCTTTATGTAACCTTCACACGACCCTGATGTGATTTATTGTCCTTATCAGACTATTAAAGTCATCTTCATTAAACCATGCTGCTTTAGTCTCTCTGTCTGACTTCCCGGTGTCACTTTATCACACTGTCACTGTGAACACTTATAGAATATACTGTAATCCAGTCTTTAATAACCCAGTCAGTGTGTCCTGAGCTAATATTACTGATTAAAATGGATTAGTGTATATTTGGAAGTAGTTATTAAGATTAGATAATTCAATATTTCTTTTTACTTAGAATGAAAATGAGTTACTGAGTAAAATTTATGTGACATATCGATAATTAAATGCATGATAATTTGCATATCATTCGTTTTTTGTTTACTCGTACATAATTTAATTATTAAAAAAAAAAAAAAAAGCGATGATATTCCAGGAAGTTATTTATATATATATATATATATATATATATATACACACTCAAAGGATTATTAGGAACACCTGTTCAATTTCTCATTATTGCAATTATCTAATCAACCAATCACATGGCAGTTGCTTCAATGCATTTAGGGGTGTGGTCCTGGTCAAGACAATCTC
>JAQQZT010000018.1:21765635-21779894 GCA_030068275.1 Clarias platycephalus | reverse complement strand
AAGGCAGTTCTGAAGGCGAAAGGGGGTCAAACACCGTATTAGTGTGGTGTTCCTAATAATCCTTTAGGTGAGTGTATTTCTACATTATTTAAAGACATATTTATGCATCGACCACAAGGATAAAAAAAAAATGCCTCGCATAAATATGATTCAATATTGAAATTGATTATAGACTTATTTATATAATTATTTCGATATTTTCCTTCTATATACTGTAACACACTGTTCTACATGACGCGTTTCTACAGCAGCGACCTGATTGGTCGTTGAAGCTGTCAATCATTAGGCCGTGGGTGGGTCGCGAGGGGGAAAACATGGCTACCCTGTCCGTTAGCGAGCCTCAGGAGATGGAAGGTGAGTGAAAACCCGCTCCTAGCCGCTAGCGCCGCTCATGATAGATTTTCACGTCACCTTTATCCGCACATTCGGGCGATTTATTTATCTTGTAATTCTTTGAACTCGGCGAACAAATAATTTCCTACCATTCATTCGGCTAACTAGCATGTTAGCACCGTGTGATTGTTTACGTTCGATAGACTGGCAACATTAGCTTACCTTGGCCTAGCCTAGCTTAGCCTGATTTGGTAGCTGAAACGCCGTTATTTATATTTTTTTATCCGCTGGTTTTCTGATAAAGTCTGCTTTCCTGCATCCTAATTGGTTAGAGGAATCAGAGTCGCGCTTCATAATACTCTAAGCCTTAACGCTGATTGGATGTTGAAGCTGGTGAACGGTAGGCGAGGACGAAGTACTGACCAATCCCAGCGCATGAGGCGGGACGTATAGGAAAACGGATAGGAAAAAACGAAACAACCCTGACAAGAATATTATAGCTGTAATCAGTCCTCAGTTTTATTTAAGTTATTGTTTAATTAGCCTTAACCATAAAATAATGTATTGATGTTTGTTTAAAAATAAATAAGTGAATAAACATTACACAATAGGGCGCGTCAAATCCAGTCGATGTCAAACTAGCTAGCTAGCATGCTAACCTCCAAAACACAGTACTATACAGCAGGAACAGTCTGATCTTTTATGACGCAATTTAGGTTTTTATGGAGGCCTACAGTGAGCTGAGGATCTGATCCTTTAATGTTAAAGTAAAAACCGGGAAGTGCTGAGCTATTTTAATTTACCTGATCAGGTGAACTAGAACACAAGGTTCCCTGCTGTCTCACACACACACACACACACACACCGTGGTGACAAGCTGATGTCTTAAACCACATTTTAAACAGAATCACTACAAAAGAAAGGTTATGAAATACAGAGTTAATGTTGCCTGTGTCACTTTTTGTCTCACTTTTTCTGTAGATTTAGGCGACGATGTTTAATAAAGTTAACATGATTTCTTGAAACAGTGAGTTTTATATAGTAAGACTAAGTTGAACAGTTGGAGCTTAGATTATTATTATTTATAATAATATATAATAAATTATATATTTATAATAAACACAGTGAGTCGTTCGGGAGTGGATGGTTCTTGAAGACCTGTGCAGATTCAGTTCAGTTGTGCTGAATCAGTTCTCAGCATTTGTATGAAAAGGCTGAGATGTTTATAGGCGTGTCGAGCATTTCCATGGCAACATAAGGTTAGTTCAGTGCAGGATATAGCAGCAGGTAAACCTTTATAGTATTTTAATCAGCAGAACGAATCACTAAAATGGCTGCTCTGTACGTAATGTCCGAACACACCAAACCCACTTTAGCACATACACACCTTCGCATGAAAAGCCTGGCACTGGCAACCCTGTACTCTTCTTTAAACTTTGTTTTCTGTCGTTCAGTTGACAGGAGGGTCGAGTCGGAGGAGTCCGGCGATGACGAGACCAAGAGGAGGAGCGTCAACGGAGACGTCGAAGATCTACAGAGAGCTTCTATAGGTGACGCCAGGAGCCGAGTTTATGCTCTCTGCCTCTCTCTGCCACAACACACACAGAGATTTAATCTTCTCTGAAGTGTGATGAACCTGTATTTCTCCTGCATGTCAAGAATTCCGTTCGTGTGCCTTTATCTCACACAGAGAACACCAGAACCTCCATATTTAACCCTTATTAAAAATAAACGGTCTGTGTTTGTGATCTCTCATTTTGTTCAACATTAACACATTTTCTGTTTGTTTTTTGTTTTTTTTCTGCTCCTCCAGCTCCAGATGAGCTTCCTGTCGATATGGACACCATCACCCTCGACCCGAACGAGGAGGTGAGCAGATATAAAACCTGACCCGTGTGGTTTAGTGATCTCACAGCAGCTGGAGCATCTCCTGACATCAGCCTGAATCTATAAGCTGGAGATTAGCAGTCATTCCAGATCTTTCTGCTGGTTGCCATGGTTGCACAGTTGTAACCATGTGTAACTCATGGAGCGCAAAAATTGTCAGTGACTAAATGAAAAAAACTGTACAAGGGAAATAGGTTTAGTCACACACACACAGGAAAGTCCTATTAAGATGGTGTTACATGTACTTGTGGTTCTGAGGGTTGTTTTATATATTTTTCTTGTATATTTTCACATTAAAATTATTAGAGTTAAGAGTACCATGAGTTAATTTAATAAAAATGCTTCCATAAAAATAGAAACGCCAGCTGAAGTTAGTCAAAGAAAGGCAGGTACAGATCACAAACTGTGTTCAGAAGAAGAGCTGAGAACCGAAAGAGTCAGTTCTCACTGGTGAACCAAAACAAACGATCCGAGTTACTGGAAAGATTCGTAAACCCCATGGCTGGTCTAAATGGGCGTGGCTGGAGGGGCTTGTGGTAAGACGTAGCCATGACATCTGTTTCTCCTCTCAGGACGTGGATCTGGTCCACTGTCGGATCGGGAAGATCGAGGGACTCGAGGTCCTGCAGAAAGCCAAGGTAAAGTCCAGATCCCAAACACTGTGCATGTGAGGCTCGTAGAGCCTCACATGCACAGTCGTAATCACATATACACATGCAGAAGTCGTAATCGGCTCTCTGTGTGTGTGTTGTCAGACGCTTTCTCTTAGACAGAACCTAATTAAAAAGGTCGAGAACCTGGACAGCCTGGTGTCACTGAGGGAGCTGGACCTATACGACAACCAGATCCGCAAACTGGAGAACCTGCAGGCTTTAACCGAGCTCGAGTGAGATACACATTCAGTCTTCACACACACACGACAAATGAATTCATATACATACACATCTGTGTTTTAAATTATTTCCGATTAATGTAATGTAATGTACTGTATATATAAGCAGTGTGTGTTTACTGAAAGGCACATTTAAAAACTAAAATCAGTTCTGTCGGCTTTGTAACGGCGGTATGACGTGTGTCGTGTTCTTCCCAAAGTGCTGCTGTTCTGATGTGTTTGGGTTCTGTGTTAATCTGCGACAGGCAGCTGGACGTATCGTTCAACCTCCTGAGGAAGATCGAAGGTCTGGAACGTCTGAGCAAGATAAAGAAGCTCTTCCTGCTGCACAACAAGATCATGAACATCGCCAACCTCGAACACCTCACTAGCCTTCACATGCTGGAGCTCGGCTCCAACCGCATCAGGGTGAGTTCCCGCGCAGGGTTCCTTTAAGTTCAACAACAGAGAAAAAAAAAACTACTATGTGAGCCAATCAAGCGCCGCACCCGACTGTACCTGTTTACTTCAAATGGGTCTTTTTGTGACCCTCCCAGGGACAGCTAGATGTCATTAGTGTGTGCTTTCAAACAAAAAAAAAAATCTTGATAAATAGCTCAGGATCAGTTTAAGCGGGATGATGTCATCAGACCCCCGTGCCTCCTTCTCCTCTCACATTTGAGTTCATAAAAAAAAAAACACAGTAATTAAAGGTTTTGCATGCGTCACTGTTGCAGGTTGGTGATGTCATCAGTATGCGCCTCTTCCTATTAGTAGCAATAAAAACTAATCTATTTTTGGGAGAAAAGTTTGGAGAAATGTTTATTTTATTTTATTTATTTATTTATTTTTTTAAACTAATGAAGAAGCTGTAGCTTCAGTGTTTTATACTTAATTTGAACCGAATCAACTTGTGTTCATTTCACCAAATGGAATTTCCATGCAGCTCAGGAATCACACGAGGAGGAGGAGGAAGAGGTGCACACACTAATGACATCATCTTACAGTAATTTGGTTGAAAGTTGATGAAAGCGTTTTTTCCAGGGTAACGGGCGTGCTCTAAACCAGTAGCTCGTCTCTTCCTCTCTTCACGTTCTCTGTTCCTCTACTGTAGGTCATCGAGAACCTGGACGCACTCACCTCATTGGACAGTCTGTTCCTTGGCACGAATAAGATCACGCGGCTGCAAAACCTGGACGGGCTCCACAACCTGACGGTCCTGAGCATCCAGGTAAGTCCTGACGCCCAGCTCCATTCGCCCCCTCGCTACCTTTATATTCCTCTGTCTCACTTCTCCTCCTCCTCCTCCCAGAGTAATCGCATCACCAAACTAGAGGGACTGCAGAACCTGGTGAACCTGAAGGAGCTCTACCTGAGTCACAATGGCATCGAGGTCATTGAAGGTCTCGAAAACAACGTAGGTCCAAAACTCTCTCTCAGTCCAAACAGTGCCACATGATCAGTGTCGCGATTTACTCCTGAGTATTTAAACGTCATCACTAAAGACTTTTATTTATTAATAAAATAAACTAACCAGAGTGGATTGTGTAGTGTAATGTAACTTGTACAACATCTGGTCAAATGAAGAGTCGTCATATCATTAGGGTCAAATTATTGTTTTGCAAGCAAAACAACAACTAAGGAGAATGAGGGTTGAGTAAAGAATGAAAATAAATTGGGTAAAGTCCGAGATATTAATCAGTCCTGGAAGGATAGAGCTGACCCCATTAACTGAATGTGTGTGATGGGAGATCTCTTAAATACCTGGTGATTCAGATGCTTTTTATTCATTGACACTTTGATATCTTTAATATTTTCCCCAGAAAAAGCTGACGACTCTGGACATCGCAGCGAACAGGATAAAGAAGATCGAAAACATCAGTCACCTCACAGAACTGCAGGAATTTTGGGTTAGTGTTGTTTCAGGTGTTAAAGATGTGGGCAGATCACTCAGGGTCATGGATTCAATTCAGTTAAATTTTATTTGTATAGCGATTTTAACAATTGACATTTGGGGCAAAGCAGCTTTAGACAATCAAAAGAATTATTTAAGTTTGTATGAAATGTGAATGTGTGTGAATCAAAATGATCAGGTTCTTATCGTCCCTGATGAACAACCCGAGGACAGCGACGACAGCGACGGTGGCAAAGAAAAAACTCCCTGAGATGTTGATAGGAAGGAACCTTGAGAGGAACCAGACTCAACAGATAGATAAATGGGTCATAACAGATAGAGGGAATTGATCTGCAGTCATACTGTGTGTGTGATGGATGAAGTGTTAAGATGAGTGAATCCCTGCGTTCAGATTGTAGGTTCTGCTCCCTGTAGTGTCCAGGCTCAATGACTTCTTAGTCCGACTGAAGGTTCCGGGGCTTCGGTTCACCAGATTAGGTTACAAGATTAAAGTCTAGGCTCAGGTTCCCAGGATAAGGTTTACAGATGAGGGTTCCTGGTTCCACATATATAGTCTCGCAGCAAAAATTACTTAGACTGAGGTTCCCTGTGTGAAGCTGCTCAGGGTTCGGATCCCATGCTGTGGGTCCTTTCAGACTTGAGCCGATTTACAGTAATATTAAGCTCATTAGCGTTGTAATGGACAGTTCTAATTGTTCTCTGTGTGTGTGTTTGTTTCTCAGATGAATGATAATCAGATAGAGAACTGGAGCGACCTGGACGAGCTAAAGAACGCTAAAGGATTAGAGACGGTGTATTTGGAACGCAACCCGCTGCAGAAAGACCCTCAGTACAGACGCAAGATCATGCTGGCGCTGCCCAGCGTGCGGCAGATCGACGCCACCTTCATCCGCTTCTGACCCCCACACCCACACACACACACTACTCTGGCTCCAGATCTCAGTGTTTCCTAATCATTAGTCATATTCAACCCCCCCCCCCCCCCAACTGGCACGCATACACCAGGCTTTTCCATGCTCATATGAAAACACCCTTTACTAACACGCACACACGAGCTGTTCACTCACTGTCCACTTCCAAAGCTTCTTCCCTTTTGAGTCCGATTAGGCACATTCTTAGATCATGTGCAAGAGTAACCTTTACACACACACACACACACACACACACACACACCCATCCCTATGCTAATGTTTAATTTAAAAAGTAGGAAGACAGGATGTTGATGGTGATCAGTGTTGAGACTCAAACATGCAATGTTTTAGAGTAATATCAGATCAGAAACAAAAACAGCAAATTATTATCATTATTAGAGTTCATCTTTCTGCTCCATTATATCACGATTGTGGTTAAATTCTCCTCTCGTCTTCTCAAGCTAGCGACATTTATGTACCGGGGCTTGGTGGGCGTTTGATGATTAGTCAATCCATGTAATTTAGTTTAAAAAAAAAAAAAGAAGTATTATTATAAAAAAATATTATCTCAAATCTTAATATCAGTAGCGTTACACAGTGAGGTGATCAGGTGTGCATCCCTCAAGCTGAACCTGTACATCCACCATGTCTAAGCCACTGGAGCTCCGCCCACCAGGACATGTGATTGACTATTAGTGTTGTTTAGTCATAAGAAAGAAACGCTGTTTAATTCATTATTACTTTAAATATATTAAAACAAGCAGGACCGGTCACGCCCACAAGAGATCAAACTGTTTCACAGTGCACATCTGTTCATAATTTTAAACAGGAACTTGTATCAGGAACCTTCTGCAGTTCCTCCAAGGGTTTCTGAACCTTATTAAAAGCAGACTCCAGCTACTCTTTCATCCACCTCAGTCTACAGAAAATAATAAAAACAATAATAATAGAATAACTTTCTGGGCTTTTGCTGAACATTATAATCATTTTTAGTAGCGTTTCCATTTGATCACATGATCTCCGACGAGATTTCACAATTTAAGCGTATAAAGTGTATGAAGCCGTGTGCATGTGATACACCGAACGAGAGTGTTTGTGTTTAATTGTGCGTTTGATCCTGCGTTACACACTCTAGCTCCAGAAATCGCGTAATATCGCTTTAAAATAAAATAAAAATACAGCCTTCGCACCGGAATGAATTTGGCAAAGTTCCTTCATCACCGCTGTTTATTCATGAAGTCTTAAAAGTTAGATTCCTTGGGCATTCTGTTCGGTTTTGCGTCTTCCGGCTCTGAGTGATGTTCTCATGACGGTATTTTAAAGCTACAATCAGTAACGTAAGAAACTCTGCAGGTAGTTTGTGATGTCATACAGATTTTTCTCTCGTCCCACACTCGCTGATTATTAAAACCAGAATTCCTTTATCTTTTAGTTTTAGCATTAGCTGTTTAGTCCACCAATATCTCACTAAACCACCATTTTCTGATTGTTGCTATGGTTACATCACTAATGCTGTTCTCGTCACCTCTTGTTTAAACATTTTCATGTCACATGTAGTAGTCATTAGTTTAATGGTTTTCTTGCTAGAGACAAACTTCATTGCTGCTGTATGTCCTCGTGGTCATGGTTACATTCCAGTCTAATAGCTAATGAATAAGGTTGATTTAGCTAGTAGCGCTTTAGAACAAACAAAGTAAAAACAGAGCGGGGACAGAAATGTTAAGGAACAATCCAGAAGGTCAACATTTACCTCAGATCTATTAATAAACTAGTGAAAAAACTTGTGGAACAGATTAGCATTGCTGACACTCTTACAAAAACAAAAAACTCATTTAATTAAGGAAATGAAGGAAACGTGATCATTAATTGCAAAAAAAATAATAATAGATTTTTTTTTTACGATACAGATAAAATTCCCACAACATTGTTAGTGAAATTTATGACAATATTAATTTCATAACTTTACATTTTCACTGTAATCTTTATGCTAGCTATATTGTTATACATACAGTAATAAATACAACCAGTACATTTACTGACTAACTGCTTCTTATTTAATAAAAGTGTCAAATAAGTGTTTAAAACAATCGAACACTGATTGTAGCTTTAAAATTATATCGTCCGATCCAGTGCAGTGGCTTTCAGAGTCTTTCACGGACATGGTGAAATTTATTTCAGTAAATAGGTGTGCAGGAATAAAAGAGGAAGACGGCTAGCGGAGGAGGAGTGTGAGCTGAAGATTGGACGATCGGAAACGAAGACGCATCAGAGTTAAAGCTGCGGAAATTCTGTCACTCAGAACATATCGGTTTTAATCACTAACTGTTTCTGTGTGCTGTTTCCACTTTTTATTTTATGATTTTTTATAATTTTTTGTTCGTTTGTTTCACAACTGCTTGGTTGACTGTTTTGAGATGAATGTAATATAAATGACAATAAACTTAATTTGAAAAATGTTTGGACAGACTCCAGGTGTCTTTACTGTACATGCTAGAAAATAAAATAAATATTAAAGTTAATTCATGTTTACAGAGATATACAGATTTTTTAAATAAATAGGTAAATAAATAAATAAACCCCAAAAACATTTATATTAATTTCCAACCCAATATTATTCTAATACTCATTCACTCACTCGTCTGTATAGTTTTATCCTGTATACAGGGTCACAGGGGACCTGTAGCCTATCCCAGGAGATTTAGGGCATGATGTGGGGTACACCCCGGACTGAGTGCCAACCTATCAAAGGACACACATACACACACTCTCACACGCTGATGCACACACTACAGGCAACTTGAGAACGCCAATTAGCCTAATCTGCATGTCTTTGGACTGTTGGAGGAAACTGAACTTAATGGAGGAAACCACCACACACAGGGAGAACACGCAAACTCCACCCCCGGACCTGGACCCTGACAGTGCAAGGCCACAGTGCTGCCCACAAAGCCTTATATTAATACTATATTTATTTATTTTATATTTTTAAGTGAAAAAATGTATAACGCATGAGTGTTTTTATCTAATCAATGTATTATTATTATTATTATTATTATTATTATTATAGTTCTTATTATATATTATTATATTTATTCATTATTTATTTTATACAATAGCATGTTTACCTCTATGTAGGTATTTGTTTAGTTAAATTAATTTGGTTTGTGATTTATTATGTTTTAAATGTTTATTATTGTTATTATTATTATTATTAATAACAATAATAATATTTTATACCACATGTCCAAATAAACATTTTATTTATACGGTTTCCATTCCATTTAGTTGTTTATTATTATTATTATTATTACTACATTACCCTGGAACTTCGACGAGGTGACGCACGTGACTTCGCGCGCTGCCGTTGGTCAATAGTGCTCATGCGCAGTGCTGTTGTTGTTAACAGTGGCGGCAAGATGGCGGCACTCGGAGATGCTTCAGGCCCGGGGCTCAATGGGTTAATTCAACAGTTCACAGCCATTACAGGTAAATATGTGGATTAATTCTGGGTTGTGAGTTTATATTTTTATCACTGACGAAGGAAGAGACTTGTTCTGTGGGGAAAACAGAGTGAGCAGAAGCTGATGCTGCACCAGAGTCTGTGTGTGTGTTTGTGTGAGGGAGAGAGAAAAGCAGCTGTATGGAGAGGGAGCTGAAGTTCGGGCCTGGAATTTACCATGAGGTATTTAATTCAGTCAGAGGAAATCATACATTAAACACGCCGAGGAACTGATGGTCGTGTTGAGGGGAAATGAAGTCACTCTGGTAACCCCGGTGCTAATGAGCTAATGAGTTCTCCCTCAGAGTGGAGTAAAGTCTCAGAGACAGGAGGGGGGGGGTGTTAGTGTTAGACACTAATCATGATCCTTAACTCATCCTGCGCTCTCTTACAGAGTTTATAACTCACTAAACTCACTCCACAGTCATGCTGCAGGCTGTCAGTGTGTACAGAAGCACTTCATCACACTGCAGGTGTGTAACCCCAGCCCTGTGTGTGTGTGTGTGTGTGTGTGAGAGAGAGAAAAAGCAACATGGCGGACTCGCGGGTTTAAACTCTAAAATTAGAGAATCTGTGATCAAACAGACGCTGTTTTACGTCATAGTAACTGTTAAACACGTCAGACCCGCGCGTGTGCACAGTGTTTACTGAGGTGTAGAATTGTACACGCGGTGATATTCCGGGTCACTTTTTGTTGTTTTAAAGTCACTCTGCTGCTTGGCGGTGTGTTTTTAAGACTCGCCGCTTCTTTTCTTCAGGACGAGGCTGAGGCGCGTGTGCGCATGCGCGGAACGGAGTGGGCGGGGCCTGCTCAATAGAATAATAGTTATTTTGTTGAGTTTTTTTTCTATTTATTTATATATTTTTTATTGATAATTAATGTGTGTAATAGAGCAAAAAAGGTGCTTTAATTAATAATAAAAAACTATTTACAGATAAAGCCCAGGAGATCATTTTCCTGCAGTTTCTGGAAATATCTTTTTTTTTTTTTTTTTTTAAATCATTCACACTCCTCCTGAATTTAGCAGAAATTGTATTCCAGCAAAAATCTAAAAAGCCAGCAAAGATTTCAAGACAACGAGCCAGCCAACAAGATCAGGGAAGGAATCACCAGTCACCTCCCGATACGATATTATCCTGGTGCCGATTTGATTAAAATTGCAATTCTATAAGTATCACGATTTTATAAATATCCTAGTGTGATAGAGATGAACCTCGGGTTAAGAGTAATGCGGTTTGCGAGTGTTCCACAAGACGAGCAAAGATTGTTGATAAATTTTGACTTGAAAAACGAACAAGTTATGGTTTACGAGTACCGAGTATCATGTATCATGCATGCGCTTATTGTTTTGATGCCGAGCGCCACGTGATCACAACTGAGCCAACGGTTTTTCTCTCTCTTGCGCTGTGGAATTGTGGGTAATCGTGTCCCCTGCTGGGTCTTAGTGCTCGTCTCTCACTGGTATAATCAACATCCGTGCACAATTTACTAAAACAATGTGACTACGTGTGTGTGTAAAACATATTTTATTTTGTGTCTGTGTGTGTGTAAAGCAAAAGCAAGTCTCATTAGAGAGGTTAAAGATCCATTTTCTCTCTCTGTGTGTCAGCCTGCACTTTGTCAGTGCGCGCATCATTGGACACCATGCCCCACACGCACACACACACTCTCACACACCCTGCTCTACACAGAAACACGGCTCTGTCGCGATTCTTTTCAAACGTAAAGTGCAGGTTTAAATTTTTTTTTTTTACTTCACAGCAGTGATTCAGTTAGTGTGTCGCTCAAGCGAGTGTCATTAGTGATGTTCCTTGCTAATTTTTCAGATAAAACACTCTTTCCGTTAGTGTGTGTGTTTGTAAAAAACTCAAATAAGAGAGGAAGAAGGGTTACTGTGTAAGATGAGAAGAGGGAGGGGGGTCTGATTCCTCCTCTCCACTTACTTTAGCTTCTCACACACACAGCGCCTGCGTGCACAAACGGAAACACTTATCTGTCTGGATTTATTTTTACTTTTTTGAAAGGTAAAGTGCAGATTAATTTGTTTTATTTTTACTTTATATTTTGTGTTAATTATTTTTTATGTATTTATTTTTTTGGCCTATGGAAGAGAGAATTTGAGTTTCCATTATTTCTTACGGGAAAATTTAATTTGGTTTACGAGTGTTTTGAAATACGAGCCTGCTTCCGGAATGAATTATGCTATGTATTACATTTTCACCTGATTTTATTACAGTTTTAAACCTTTTAAAAGTTTAATGAGTAATTAAATGTAGCCCATTTCTTATAACAAGTTTTCTCACTTAAAAGCCAAGTGTAGTATTTAAACACTGCAAAATAACTTCAAATTTATAAGTTTAACATTTACCACACATGATGATGTGTAAATAGTTTATCTGTAGATTTATGAAGAAACAGCGACGTTTTACCTCCTCAAATGCCTCAAAACTTTAAAGTGAGCATGTGGGTTGAACGGCTGCGAGCATGAGGGCACGTGCGACTTCTAACGCATGCGATTTGTGACTAATTAGCGCTGACTTGTGTAATGAGTGTGTTTGAGACAAATTTGCTCAAAGAGTTGGGAGGGAAAAGGCAGATTGGAGGTGTGTGATCTTTGATAAAAATGCATTTCTGGGGCCTCAGAGTGGTGCAGTGGTAAAGCCCTATCTCGCCCTATCATCCGGAGATCACTGGTTCGATTCCCGGGTGATGCTGTAACCTTTCACAGCCGAGCTCTCTCAGAGGGGAGGGATGAGGGGTACTTAGTACTCCCACATTAATCACGGCTCTACAGCCAATCAAGGCTGTCTGTGGAATGAACGGACAGCGCTGTCCTCCGAGTGTGTTACGCCGCCCCTAACGGTGCGTGAGCGAGCAGTTCAAAAAGATGCGGTCGGCTGCCGTCACGTGATTCAGAGGAAACGCGTGATAGTCTTCGGCCTGAGTGGTAGTAGTAGCCTTAATGTGGGAGCCCCCTAGTGACGGGGAGGAATTGGACACGACTAAAATAGGGAGAAAATCGGGAAAAAATCCCCTCCCAAAAAAATGCATTTCTGTTGCGCCACTCTGAAGGTCCTGCGCTCGGTACAGAATGGTTTATATCTGAGATTGATCAGCTGATCACCGGACACAGACAATCACACTGAAAACCGGACGATTCTGATCACTCAACGATCGACTGGTTCATCTCTATTATCAAATACAGTGGAACCTCAGATTACGAGCATAATTCGTTCCGGAAGTGGACTCGTATTCCAAAACACTCGTAAACCAAATTTAATTTTCCCATAGGAAATAATCGAAACTCAAATTATTCGTTCTACAGCCCAAAAAAATAAATACATAAAAATAATTAACACAAAATAAAAAGTGAAAAAAAAAAATTTAACCTGCACTTTACGTTAAAAAAAACGTAAAAATAAATCCCGACAGATAAGTGTTTCCGTTTGTGCACGCAGGCGCTGTGTGTGTTAGAGACGGAGAGACCTTCATGTTTTAAAGTAACAACTGACTGTTAATGTTGTTGTTACATAATTACCTAATGCCACATCTGTCCTATAAAAGGAATTAAAAGGATTTAGGAAATAAATCAGTAAACAAAAAAAACACTGAATTTATGACTGGTATTGGACTGCTAACATCTGAGGCTTTTTATCGGTGAAGACAGACATCCCCCCCCCCCCCCCCCTTAAAATTTTTTTTTGTTTGTTTCTTTATTAATCCGAATGTGATTAAACCCATAGCGATCAGTTGCACTGACTTTCTCTTTGAATCAACTTGCAGTGATTTTCACGAAGCAGTGCATCACATGTTTATTTCTCTCTATCAGTATACTTTAATAAATGGAGGGAGTGGGGTCCAGTGACATCCGCGAGTGTGTGCGCTGACCGGTGACTCGAGCTGTGAATCTTTTGAGTCGTATCAGATTTGCTTGTCTCTTGTTGATAGACTCCGTTGATTCAGGAGGTGACTTTCAAGACTTTCCTGAATTATTACTTCTTCCTCTTATTATTATTATTATTATTATTATGCAAAATGCTGCAGAATCACTAAATCAGTTCAATTAAAAAAAATTTTCAATTTTATTTATATAGCGCTTTTAACAATGGTCAGTCTGTAAGATTGCATGATTTGAATCGTTTCTGTTTCTCGTACTGACGGTTTTGTGTTTTTGGTTGCAGGGGCCACGGAGAGCGTCGGGAAACACATGCTGGAGGCGTGTAACAACAACCTGGAGATGGCCGTCACCATGTTCCTGGATGGAGGAGGAATCCCGGAGGAACCGAGTACCAGCTCCAGCGCGGCCGCAGCGTCCGGGAGCAGATGCCACTCAGAGTGAGATTTACTTTAACACTCAGAGCTGTTTCGTGTCCCGGTGCGTTTCTCACAGATGGTGTGTTTTACATCCCGACAGAGAGACGGTGCGAGCGCCGATCCCTCAGAAACAGGAGATCCTGGTGGAGCCGGAGCCGCTGTTTGGAGGTGAGTTACACACCCAGTGTGGACTGGGTGATACCGCTGCGATATATAAAACCTGTCAGGTAATAATCTGTTTGTTTATTATATCCTTGTGTTTCAGTACCGAAGAGACGGAGACCGGCTCGGTC
This sequence comes from Clarias platycephalus, assembly GCA_030068275.1. NCBI lineage: Eukaryota > Metazoa > Chordata > Actinopteri > Siluriformes > Clariidae > Clarias > Clarias platycephalus. Next base: position 21,765,870 of record JAQQZT010000018.1, on the reverse strand, counting down.
CATTTTCGATGGATTTAGGGATTTCCAGACTGAAACCAGTAAGTTCCCAGAGCTCATGGCTTCTTCTCTACACTCGTACCCTGGACAGCTTGTGGACTTGTTACAGGGCGGGGCTTTTTTATATATATATATATATATATATATATAAATATATAAATATAAATATACACTCACCTAAAGGATTATTAGGAACACCTGTTCAATTTCTCATTAATGCAATTATCTAATCAACCAA
>JAQQZT010000018.1:21698444-21710218 GCA_030068275.1 Clarias platycephalus | reverse complement strand
GAACCCTGGGAACTGAAGTTTAACTCAAATACGGAACAGAAAGCAAACTACAAACAAAAGCAAACGGGCGTTTTGGCGCCCTCTAGGGGTTAACCCTTACAGTTCTGGAATTCACCACTACTAAACTGAAGTAATGAGATAACTGAATAAACTGAATGAGAACGTAATTCTAAGTATCTTTAACAGGACAAAGGTCTTTTCTCTTCTGATGGCTTCTCTGCAAAAAACCTGATGTTCAAAGACTCAACAAAATCGCTGATGAAGCTGCCAGAGAGCACAGATTCTTTCCTGTACCTAGGAGAAGAGTTTATAGCCACTAGTCATGCTCTAACAAAAGGTAAGACACAAACACTAACAGGTGAGGTACAACTCTTTGTATCAAAAATACTGTATAACTTTTAAATTTGCAGTTGATGAGTGGAATTTATTTAGAGTTTGAAATGGATTCGTATTTGATCTGTTAACTCAATCTGGCAACGCGGTTAATCAGAATATCTGCTCCACAGGGTTCAGTACGAGCAGTAAACCTCATGAAATCACATGGTGCACCGTGGGTCATGCTGAGAGAAATAAATGTGACATGTGGACCTTCATGAGTGTGGATGATCAGAGTAACATCAGGATCGAGTGCCAGGATGGAAACACTGTCGATGACTGCATCAGCAAAATCATGGTAGTGTGAGATAACAAGGCTCAGATCTCATTTATCCCACATTCATGTGAAAATGACTGTGGCATGCTTTTTTGCAGCGTAAAGAAGCTGATGCAATGGCGGTTGATGGTGGACAGGTGTACTCTGCTGGGATGTGTGGTCTGGTGGTGGCCATGGTCGAAGAGTATAACAATGAATGTCAGCTTAATCATGGCTTGATGTCTACATTAATCATGATTAGAAAATATTACCAAAATACGAAGAATAACTTTAAAACATCACGTTTAAAGCATCATCATACATATTACTTCATGTAATATAAGTGCAGCTAATGATACAATTCTTTTTCCCCCAACAGCAAAGTGCAGTTTTGGATCTGGTAAGTGAAATCTATTTTCATAGAAGGTAAATGTGACCCAACACTACATAAAGTCACATTTTAGGTGATTTAATACCAAGTTCATAACTGTATCATGTGCGGTTGCTGAGGTTTGGCCAGTGAGAGATTGTTTACGAGGAAGGCCATGGAAAACTCTGTCGAAATTCAATTTTTTGAATAATTAAATGAGGATTCTGTGGCATATTAATAAAAGGGAATCCTTTGCCTTATTTTGACATCAGGATATCCCTGCTACCCTTAAAAATAACTTCACCAGGAGTGTGGTTATACAGTGTCAGGGTTAACCCCTAGAGGGCGCCTTGCACCCTTTTTGCTTTTGAACTTTTGCATTTCTTTACCAGGATGGACCTCGGTCAGGTTATGGGAGCCACTCACTTGAACCAAGGTGGCTCATTAGTTTCTTTATAAATAGTCTTGTGCTTGGTTCAGTTTTGTCTTCCATCTATTTGGTTAAACAATTTTGGTGTCGTTGATTTATCCTTTGTGGAATGCTATTTTGTTAATCTGTTCTGTTTGATAATTTTGTTTAGTCATAGCTTCGTGCTTGGTTGGTTCTTGTTTAGAGTTTGTTTGTTTGTTATCTTTATTTAAAACATCTTTAAGTCATTGACATTTAGCGTATGCCCTTATCCAGAGTGACTTAAATTTTTATCTCAAGGGCCTAACAGGGACAACTTGGTAGTTAAGGGATTTGAACCTGGGACCTTCTGAACCGTAGTCTAATGCCTTAACCACTGAGCTACTCCTGACCCAGGAGTCTTAACCTCCTGCGCTTATGCCTCGCCTGCAACCCTATTATGTGACATACAGCAACAAAAATTAATAAATCAATTAATTAATTAATGTACCTGTATTTCAGGCTTGCATAGTGTTCATTAAAATGTTTAAAACAACATTTAAGGAATAACTCTGGGCAGAGTTCAAATGCACGCTACAATTTTCAGACATTCGTTTGTTTATTTGTAGTTATAATGTGACAAAATGTGGAAAGGTTCAAGGGGTATGAATACTTTTTATTTTTTTCATCAATTGCATGCCTTAGTATTTCCAAATGAATTTGAAATGTATGGAGTTGAGGATGGAGAATGAATAGTTTGTGAAGTTTGTGTATTGTGAAGCTCTGCATTGCCTGAATCTAGGCAAGAGCCCCTGCTGGTGAATTGCTGTCTCAAAGTAAGGCCAGCAAACCTGGACAAACACAGAGTAAGGACAGGACCACAGTGTGCTATGGCTGAGTTGGGCAAAACACTCTCTGATTTTCTGAGGTTGCAGGAACACTGATTAGGGCAATGAGGATACGAGGTAGGATACGAGGTGTGATAGTGGACTTGATCAGGAGATCCAGAATATTTCTATAAAGCATCCATTTCTTTGTCATATACATTTTTTAGATCCAGTAGATATTAGAGCGAATACAGGACGTCTCACAACAAATGTCGCCCTCTAGTGGGGGTCGTCCCCTAATCGCCTTCTCCAATTGGCTTTCTCCAGATGTACAAAGGCTCAGATATTACCATAACCTCCTCTCTGCCAGGGATTAGGGGTGGCTGGTGATCTACAACTTATTGAAAGAGTTCTATTCCAGTATACAAGTGCTTAAAGGGGTTCACTTAACCCAGGGATCGGTAACCTGTGGCACCAGAGACAAATGTAGCTCTTTCATTCCTCTGCTGCGGCTCCCTGCAGCTTTGGAAAATCCACATTGAGTTTTTAATGAGTATTTAATTAAAATAGATTTTATTTTTTGTTAGTTTTTTAAATGTAATTCTAAATTTGAAGATTACGGTGATCTTGTAACATTAAAATGAAACGTGTTAAATTTTTTGTCGTTCGAAACATGCATCACAACCGCCGATGGTTGCCGACCCCTGACTTGTTCAGCTTGTTCAGGCTCTCCACATGCCTACAGATTCAGGTCACGTTAGATTATGGCCTGATGCTCCACTAAGACTCTCTCCACACTCAGGGTGTCAACTGTTTGTCTCTGTATGACGTGTGGTCCTCTCTGTGTTATTTCATGCCACCTTCAGCAGATGCATCATCCTATTATGCTGTGGCTGTAGTGCGCAGGGACTCCGGTGTGACCTGGGAAACACTGAAAGGCAGGAAGTCGTGTCACACCGGTTTGGGACGTACAGCAGGCTGGAACATTCCCATGGGTCTCCTCCATGAGGACACCAAAGAGTGTGATTTCTGTGAGTCGACGCAGAGGTTGGTTGTTTGATATTTCCACAGCAAACTAAATCTCCACGTATTTATTTTTGTCTTTCTTTACTTTTGTAGCAAAGTACTTTAGTGAAAGCTGTGCACCGGGAGCAGACCCGGAATCAAACCTGTGTAAATTGTGTAAGGGCGCCGAAGGTATCAGGGGGATGGTAGACAGATGCAAAGCCAGCACTGCGGAGCGCTATTATGGCTACGCTGGAGCCTTCAGGTACGATTCACATCAATCCACATCAAACAAACAGCACCGCAACTACCATTTACTGTTTAAACTGATCGCAAGACAGAAGGGACTCAATCAATCATTTTAAGAACACCAACAACCAACAAAAACACAATCCAGTATCACTTAACATCCATCTTACAGTTTGCACTTTGAAAATGGGTTACTGTAGTATATCTATATTGTTGTAACAAGAGACAGTGTAGAATTCATGTGCAGGGTTTTATTCACAAAGAGGGAACAATTCCAAAAGCACAACCGAAATCGTCGTCAATATCTAGGCAAAAGTCAGAAACCGAGAAGACAGTCAGTTGCAAACAATCCAAAAGTCCGTAATCCAAAAACGTTTCTGTCCGTAATCTAGAAACACTGTGAAATAGTTCATACACAGGAGACAAACAAATGATCAAACTATGAACGGCTTGGTACACAGTGACAATACTTCGCAATGATGGTTAATGGAGTCATGCCTAAATATACTGTAAACAGGAAGTGAACTAGTGACCTAGGACATACTGTAAATCAGAACTCTGTCGAGGGCTCCTTTTGGTAGAGAGATGACGGATTCATGGACTGAGATGTTACAATTGTACACTTCTATTGATTAAATAACCAATCAATTATATACATACAGTATTGTATTTCAGTTAATGTACATGGCAACCTAAACTATTAGGCTCTTATTCACGCTGTACATTTCAGAACACTTAAAAACTCAACAAAAACACCACAACAACCAATGTGCTCTTCTGGGACTCATAGCTGCAAAGCAAAAACAGCCTAATTAATGCTTTTGTGTCAAGTCTACATAGCCACATACCCTAAGACATACCCTACGGTGTAGCCTCCTCCATTGAAATGTAACTACACATCACGGTGACTGACTACATCATACTGAACATCTTCTCTGACATCTTATCTCATTTCTGCGTTGAAGTTATTTTATCTATTAGCTCCAACTATGAGAAGATCTGTTCAGTTTCATTTGTCATGTTTTGTAGCATACCGAAGAAAACTCTCCAGAAAGTGGGGAAGAGACTCAGCACTGTGGCATAGAAGCCAACTAGTGGTTGGGTGGTGTAATTGCAGTGTGACACGGACACCAGCACACATGTATAAATGCTCACAATAGCCAGTTGCACAGCCTACTTCGTGAGCTCCATGTACACAGAAGTATAAATCAGGCTTATGTCTAAACCAATTTTCCATCAGGAATTAAGTGTAGTACAGATACAACATTTATCTACTAGAAATAAGTTAAATAGAAAGCCTGGAAGACTGTTGCAATGGAAATCTTCAGCTAGAACACGGGTACCTCCAGTCAGTACCCCTTCTACAACCAATAATGAGTGTAAATCAACTCCTGTTTCTTTACTTGCACTTTCTATGCTACTTTTCATTGTTGTAGGAAGCTGAGGTGTGAGAATTAAGCTTTAGTAAAGCAATCAGCTCACACCAAAAATGGTTGTGTCACCATTAGACATGATCAATCTGTAATCTGTAAAGTCTTGTTATTTGAGAGTAGGTCCATTTTAGCTTAAATGATGGGCTAATAACTTTTCAGCATCCTTTATAACATGATTTAGTGAGATTCCTATATGAGTATGACTGTTTGTGTCCTGTAGGTGTTTGGCTGAAGGTGCTGGTGACGTGGCATTTGTTAAGCACAGCACTGTAGCCGAAAACACAGACGGTGAGTTGGAACTTGAATTAACTTACAAATTAATTCACTTGTTATATTCTAAGTTGCTGTTGTTAGTCTTTTGGCTGCTCCCATCGAGGGCTCGCCACAGGGGACCATCCGATCCACACACACCTTGGCACAGGTTTTATACTGGATGTTCTTCCTGACGCAACCCTCCCATTTTGAGATTGGCAATGCATCCACTTGCTGGGGTTTGAACGTTGAGTGGGAATCAAACACAAGTGTTAATACAATTTTGGAAAATTCAGAGTTTCTGTTTGCTGTAACAAGCAGTCAATGACTGTTTCATTCCTGTTATAAGACAATGTTTAAGACAATGGGCTTTAAGGCACAGAAAAGGAAAGCGCTCACCCTGTTATGCAGAGATTTCGAGCTCAGATTCTGATGATGTCACACCCATAAGTGACAAATTGGCTTTGAGAAGATTAGCATTCTCTCATTCTCTCTCTGGCCAATCAACACAGTGACACTAACCCATCAGGAACCCTCTGTGTGTGTGTTACACAGCCCTGTGATGCAGCATAACCAACAGATCAAAAAGATGCCACTAGACGTTATGCATGCATTACACAAATTAGTGAAAAGGATCTGGCCTTATTTTTTACCATTAAATACTACTACTTTTTGTCCATTAAATATTGCAGAATGATCACAAAACCTGTTCTCACTTATAATATAGCCGCTATAAAAAGTTGTTTCCTTACCAGCATGTTTTTAATCACTCTTTTAAGATGATTTCCTCAGCCTTATATTCATGAAGAATTCTTCATCTCTCTCCAGGCAATGGACCAGCCTGGGCTAAGGCTTTAAAATCATCAAGCTTTAAGCTCATCTGTCCCAGTGGCTCTGCTGAAACTACTGAATATAAAATGTGTAATTTAGCCAGAGTTCCAGCTCACGCTGTTGTCACTCATCCAGACAAACGTGATTTTGTGGTTTCATTCCTCAAGGAGCAACAGGTTGAGTTAAAACTAAAAACATCTTCAATTAGTATGTGTTAAGATTAGTTTTAATTTCTTTCAAAACAGGGAAATAAAAGCAAACCGAACTCACTGAGTCTAACTGAGTTTTGGATTTTCTTCCTCTGTCCGTATTTCAGGCCCTGTTTGGTCATTCCAATTCTTGGGTCATTTTCAACATGTTCAAGTCTGAGGGCAGTCAAAATTTACTCTTTAAGGACTCTACTAAATGTCTCCAAGAAGTTCCATCAGGAAAAAACTACAAGGAATTTCTGGGTAAAGAATATATGACAACGATAGATTCGCTGCGCGAGTGTGCCAGTTCAGGTAGGAGAACTGCAGTGCTGCAGAGTGTGTATTTAACATCAGAGGAAACAGTATGACGGCTGATTATCTGTATTATGTTCACATGCACACACACACACACACACCAGCAGCAGCGTTACTCTTCTTTCTCTTTTTTATTTTCTTCACAGAACTGGAGAAGGCCTGTACCATCCACTCCTGCCAAAAGAAAATCTAAATGCTCCAGTTTGTCCAATTGGAGGAAACTTTCTCATGTTTACACTTAATCTGATGTAACTGAAAAAATACATTTTGGTTTTACTGTTTTTCCAATTATTTTAGCAAATTCAAAGAAGAGAGATCACATTCCAAGTGTGCAACTTGCAACTCCCTAAAAACTGGATCTATGTATCCATAATCCATGCATGACGACTGCTTGGATATACATATGTATACAAAAGTATTTCATCTTCTCACTGCTGCGAGGCCTCCTAGTGATCAATAATATGAATATAGTTTAGCTCTCACAGCTTCAAGGGCTCATGAACAAAAAGTTTCCTTACACTCCACTATTAATCATGTGGTTCCAGAATACCACAGATCTCACTAGCACACCCTTGCCTCAAGTGATTCTTCATTTGGTTGGTCCAGTTTCTGTCTCCAGAGGTGAACCAGAAATTTGGTTCATGTTCATGGACTGCTAGAAGGAGAACGAAGGGACAGACCCAATATTTGTGAACACCATTTTGGGTCTGGTATGAGGACATCCTACCAGTTGTCCTTATCACTCCATCACCCTGGGTTTCCACACGCTTTACAGTAGGTCAAGGCCATGAGAGGGTCACCATGCTGAAATTTGAGCTGACTCTATTCACACTTCTTCTCCTGTTGCCTGTACTTAATTCATCCTCAGTGCCTCTGGCAAAATAATAGTATTTGGCTTGTGGAGGTGTACGGCCCTTTATGGACTTTAAATAGCTCATAGAAGAGGAGGACTTCTTGGCCAAGATACTTTGAAGTAGGTGTTTAAGTATGTAAGGGTTATCATTTTGTCTATATGCAGATAGAGTTGGACCTTGCTAATGTCAGTCATTACCAGGACATGAAGGCCACGCGCAGTGGAACAGCTGGTAGCATTGTTGTATAACAGCTCCAGGGTACTTGGTTCTACTATGGACTCAGGTTTCTGTAACTGGGGAATTTTGATTGTTCTAATGATGTCTGTACAGGTTTCTCATGGATTCTCTGGGAGACATTGCAGTAGATGTATTGGATACAATAAATTGCCCCAGTTGTGAATGATTGGAGCCCTGGTGCAGTGTGTATTCCCATGATAGCCTCAGTATCCACCACCACCCTGACCGTAGACATTTTACCAACTCATACTATTGCTTGGTATAATGAACCAACACCAAGTGTAAATTGACAGGTTTACCTTTGATCTTGGTAGCAACACTTGCTCCCCTTTGTCCACAGCAACCTGTGTCCAGTATGGGCGGGCAGAGAATGTGATCATCAATATGTGTCCAGACAGACTGGGTGGTGTGTTGACTATCAAGATCTTCTACTTGGTCCTCCACCAAGAGAACTCTTTGGTCAAAGGTATCTTTTTATGACAATCATGAGTCAAAGTTCTGGTCTAAGAGAAAAAGCACAGATGTCAGATGGGATCAGATCAGATGGAGAGGGTGTCCGAGGTGATGCTGTGTACAGCAAATACAATCATTCTTCTTGATAACACAAGCTTCCTTCATTAAATCTATCATGCCTATATCATTCTTCTGTGGATACACTCTGGGCTGCAGGGTGCTGGGCCTCCTATCAGGACAGGTAAAACATTTAAAAAGGCTTTTAAGCTGTGATGAGTTCCCTCTGCTAGCAGTGGTGGCGTTTCTATGCTCTATGTTTTCCAGACTCTCCAATGAGACTGGGCCTGATTTCCAACAGCATAGATATTCTCTCTGCCACCCAGATAGTTTTGGTAGAGAATGTTGCAGAGTATGATGCTGGCCGTATGTGTGCTGTTCTAACCACAAACCTGGCGATTACATTACTAATAATGCAAAACTTTATTGATAAACAGAGACTTCATTTATAGCATCAGGCAAAAGATACTGAGCTAAACCAAAACCCCGGCTAAGTTGCGCGTCTGGGAGTTGTTTAAAACTTATTTGTGTGAGTAAGCCAGTGAGTCAGTGAAAGTGAGTTTACATAGTCTTTGTGGGGTTTTTTGCATTTTGTGCAAGATTTAATTAAGATTTAGCACCATGGGTCCCAAGAATGTTATCAAGGACGGTAGCAAGAAGAAAAGGGAGCCGCTTTCAGATTGGTTTTTAAAGAAGCCGGTGCTTAGAGGAATCATAATTTAAGGTTAAGTGAGGTTTAATGTCTATTTATTTTATATTTGACTTTATTTTCATGTCTTTTCTAAATGTTTTGATTGTTTTTATAAAATAATTATAATTATATAATAGTAGTGTTGGAAATTGGTGGTACGGTGATGTAGTGGTTAGCACTGTCGCCTTGCACCTCCAGGGTCCGGGTTCGATATCCGTCCAGGCTTGATTCCCTTCTCTGTGTGCATGGAGATTGCATGTTCTCCCCGTGCTTGATGGTCCAAAGAGTCCAAAGACATGTAGGTTGGGTTAACTGGTGTTCTCAAATTGCCCGTAGTGTGTGAGTGTATGTATGTCTGTGTGCCCTGTCCAGGGTCTACCCAGCCTCGTGCCCTAAGTCTCCTGAGATAGGTTCAAGGCCCCCCACAAACCTGAATACAGGATTAAGCGGTAATGACGATGAGTGAGTGAGTGTTGGTAATATTTTTGGGCGGCTGGAATGGATTATCTGCATTTATATTATTTCCTATGGGACAATACGTTTCACAATACGAAACTCATATGCCGTGTTACAGTTGTATATCTATACATTGTTAGCAAGTCTGATGTGTTACTAATCAAACTAGCATTGCTTTGTAGTTATGCAAACTGCTCCTTGAGACCTTACACTGTGCAATAACACAACAAGCCACCAGTACGGATCAGTATTTTGCTGAGGACGAGGCCATTTTTCCATACCGATGACCATCAAGGGTCTGATATAAATATATTAATTAATAGTTTGACAGAAAAAAGATGCTAAACTTGGAGAGGTAGAAATATTATACCTTATACAGTAGAGCACAATGATGACCTTTTCCCCTTACTTTATCTATTCGATATAACACCTAAAAAAATGCAAATTAATGTTACTTATCATTATTTTTATTTCTACACCCTCTTTTTGCTATTGTCCCCCCTTCTTTCTTTCTTTCTGTTTTTTTTTTGTTCTGTTTATTGTGGTTTTTTTCCTTATTGAACTGTATTTTATCAAATAACTAAGTAACATACACACACACAGATGAAGAAGAAACTTGGAAGTGTGCAAGTTGTCTGTGTTTTTATTTACACGTCAGTGACATCACATTGTTTAAACTCACTGACCATTTCAGCATGTATACTTTACCATACAAGTACTGTATGCAACTTAGATGTGTATCACAAAATATTGGCACCACTGTTGCATCATTCACAACCATTTATCAATGATGTCACAGTTTCTCAAAGCGGCAGCAATGTCACTGGACCGCAATGTACACAGCTTTTCGTATTGTTATGAAAATGTAATATTAAAAAGCTAAATTAGTTGTTTTATTAAAGAATTTGCTGAGAAAAATGGAAACATGTGAATAGTGCTTTACTTTTGTGTCATTCAATTGCTTATTGCACTCAGTGGGGTGAGCAGCACAGCATGTGGGACAGGACAAACTCTCTCACACAAACATAGTCAGAGAAAATGTTATAAAACAAGACAAACACATTTCAAGAGACTATAAGAGTATAATTGTCCAGATGTGTATTTAAATATTTGGTCGTTTATTATAAAACCTCAGAATTGCATTGTTTTACAACATGTTAATGATAACTGTGTGATTCTGATGAAGGCACTTTACAGACCCGGATCTAATCCGTGTGAGGGTGTAATCCCAATCATCATAACATGACAGTTCAGAATGTTTAGCATGACAGCTGAGATTAGCTGGAGGTTACAGTATGTGTGTGTGTAGGGGTCATGTTTTTTTTTTTTCTCTTGTAAAGATATTTTTACTTTATAATTACAGTATTGCTAATTTAGTTGCTATGTGCCATGTGAACCTGAATTATTTTGTGATGTAGTTATTTATAACAGATGTTGTCGTGGTTGTAAGATTAAAATTAGCAGTAAAATATTTAGCACAGCACTGCCAGGTCAGTCCTTTTTCTTTCTGCCCATGTCACTGTCTTGATGTCAGCTTCTGCATTTATGCACTATAAACACCAAAGACAATGACTATTTATTCACATTTAGCCCACATGTGATTACTCAGAGGTGTATGCTGTTTACCAGGACAGTCTGTTAAACACAGCCCGAGGAGAAACCTGCAGACAGCCGCATCTCTATATCGCAAGCAGGGGAATGACTCAGGTTATACACCGTTTCAATATGGCGGACGCACTGACGTATTGGGGGGCGGAAAAGCAGACGCATATAACCCGGACGTTCACATACGACCTCGTTAAACTGACCCAATAACCCGGAAGTACACATGCGGCTTATTAAACCGCTTTTTTTTTTATCTCCCAACTACATTGTGACAAGTCCCGCCCTGCTGCTCGAGGATTGGCTGACACAGCAGGCGCACGAGGAGCATGCTGATTGGACAGTTACCGAATTCAAACGATTTCTTTAAAATTTTAACGAACGATGCAAAATAATAATAATAATAATAATAATACAGAAGACTAAATAGAATAAACACTGAGAATTAATATTTAATATTGGATTACATGTAAATTATGTAAATATTATTAAAACTATTATTATTGTTATTATTTCTTCTATCTTGTTTGTCATATGGCTTAAATAGTTTTTATTTTTATTATTTATTTATTTACTTAATTACATTAAATACATAGTAATTACATTTTGTTTATAATAATAATAATAATATACACTATCTATCTATCTATCTATCTATCTATCTATCTATCTATCTATCTATCTATCTATCTATCTATCTATAGTAATTTTATTTCAACATTTAGAATGTCTTTATGACTTTACAATTCTATATTTCTACAATTCAAGTATATATTCATTGTGGTATATATAATATAATGTAATATAATATAATATAATATAAAATGGCGGCACGGTGGTGTAGTGGTTAGCACTACTGTCGCCTTGCACCTCCAGGGGTCCGGGTTCGATTCCCGGCCAGGCTCGATTCCCGTCTCTGTGTGCATGGAGTT
>JAQQZT010000018.1:21672318-21683505 GCA_030068275.1 Clarias platycephalus | reverse complement strand
TAGTAGTAGCCTTAATGTGGGAGCCCCCTAGTGACGGGGAGGAATTGGACACGACTAAATTAGGGAGAAAATCGAGGGAAAAAGAATTGGACAGGACTAAATAAATAAAAATTAAAAAATTATAAAATAAACTAATGCTATAGGGAAAAAAATACGTTGTTTTGTGCAGGTCAGTAGTAGCAATGTTGTCATACATAGAACATCGCTATATAAAAAAAATAGTTTCTCTGGATGCATCTTGTTTTAAATTTAGGGTTGTTTTGTGAAGGTTTGCCTGGTGTAGTAGCTTTGAGAGTCCACAAGGGGGAGCACATCCCAGTGGTGTAATTAACCTCCATCGTGCCTCTGACACACTGTAGTGTCTCTACCTGGTATGACGCTGGCTGTATCTTACACACGTTATATGATTTATTTAAAGACATCAATCCTGGGCCTACTCACTAGATGGCGTTATGTTCTCAGTTTGTCTTTCTGAAATTATCATTAGGTTTGGGGACGTCCTCAGTTCTTAAGGGTGTGTGATTTTGTGCCACGTGTCTGGGCCACTGATCATCACTGATGGGCTCGAGAAACTGAGGAGCCTCGTTTCATTTTTAAAGGAAATTGTTGGTGTGAGACAAGATTAGTCTCTATGAAGCATATTTATGTTTGTGTGTGCGCAGCTGAAAGTACCCACCACGGACAAACCGGGAGCCACTGTGAATTTCCGCAAACTGCTGCTCAATCGCTGCCAGAAGGAGTTCGAGAAGGACAAGGACGATGACGAAATCTTCGAGCAGAAACAGAAGGAGTTGGACGCCGCCACAGAGGTGTGTGTGGCACTCAACACACTCTCATCTTGGTTACATTTTGAGTTCATTTAATTTTTATTCCACATTTATCAGAACCTACCTTGTTTAAAAAGAGTCTCCATATGCAGGGAAAATTAAGTTGCACCAGCTTCGTAAATAGTCACAAGAATAATTTTTAAAGCATTGTTATAGATGTTATGGAGAAAAAAATACACATTAAACAATTAAATTAGTTTCTCCTGTGCCTTGAGACTTGGGCGCCCTCTAGTGTACCGTTTTGGTGTAACCATTTATCTACAGTCGCAGGGTTTTAAATTTATTTTTTTTGTGCAGGAGGTTTTTAATACTCTTCTAATTTTAAATATCTTTATAATAAACGGAGAGTTGTTGAGTAAGAGCCGTTCGTACACGTGTTTAAGGTGGTTGTGTGAAGGCTTACCCTAACCCCACCCCCAAACACAGGATGAAATCCGGCAGCGGTTGAAGGAAGAGCTGGAGGAAGCGAAGGATCAAGCCCGGCGCCGTTCCCTTGGCAACATCAAGTTCATCGGAGAGCTGTTTAAACTGAAGATGCTGACTGAGCCGATCATGCACGACTGCATCGTCAAGCTGCTGAAGAACCACGACGAGGAGAGCCTCGAATGTCTCTGCAGGCTCCTGTCCACCATCGGCAAGGACCTGGACTTCGAGAAGGCCAAGGTAACTGAACTGTGTAGAAGTTTGTAGAATTCACTCCAGTTTTTAAGCTTTAACTTCTGTAGTGATACTGTTTTAACGTGTGTGTGTGTGTGGTTGCAGCCCCGTATGGACCAGTACTTCCACCAAATGGAGAAAATAATAAAGGAGAGAAAAACCTCGTCGAGGATCCGCTTCATGCTGCAGGATGTGATCGACCTGAGAAGAGTAAAGTTTTATTTTGTTATTTAATTGTATAATAAAAAAAATTATATATATAAGATTTTGTTTCCCCTCAGACATTTAAAGCAGACACAGTCTCACTCTTTGTCAAGTTGTTTGTTTATTTAACTTTTAACATACTTAAACCCCAATAATTTGGAGCCAAATTTCATTTGAAGTTTTTGATCATTTGGAATTGCATGTTTGCATATAAATATATATTTTTAGTTGGATTTGACTGTGACAGTTTATTAAATAACTTCATAAGTTCTAAATATAAATAAAAGGTGCCTCGTCTCCCTGTCTCTGACCCTCCTGGTCTTTCCCGTGTGTACAGAATAACTGGGTTCCCCGGCGAGGCGACCAGGGCCCCAAAACCATCGACCAGATCCACAAAGAGGCAGAGCTGGAGGAGCACCGGGAGCAGGCCAAAGTGCAGCAGCAGCTTCTGTCCAAGAAGGACTCGAGTCGAGGAAGAGGAGGGCGAATGAATCAGCCTCAGGACGAGGGCTGGAACACGGTACCCATCAGCACCAAGAACCGACCCATCGACACGTCCCGCCTCAGCAAGATCACCAAGGTACTGAACACCTGAGCGCAAAAAACTCATCTCAGTACGATTAACTAATTTTATTTATTAGCAGCTACTGTAGTGCACTAACCTGCAGTGTGTTTAGGGGCGGGGCATGAGCGCTTTATAGCGAGTTATTTATTTGTACATATTATTTTTTAATTCCCACAGCCCGGTGCTTTAGATTTCAACAATCAGCTTCTCGCCCCTGGAGGAAAGGGATCCTGGGGCAGTTGGGGCAAAGGGAGCAGCGGTGGATCAGGAGCCAAGACCACCACCGAGCAAGGTACAGCTACTGACACACCTTCGTTTGAAATTTAAGTCATTAATAATTAATAATTAGTTCTTTCTTTCTCCAATCAACTCTGCATTTATCTGCACTCGTTTATTTGTTTATTTATTTTTTTGTGAATTGCGCGACCTTAAATTTTATGGTGCTCCTCAGGCCTTATGTTGATATTTAACTTTTTATCTTTAAAAAAAAATCCCCCTCCCCCAAATAAAGATGCGGGACGGCCGGCTACGAGTACCCTGAACCGCTTTTCAGCTCTTCAGCAGCCTGCACCTTCATCCACGTCCTCCTCATCCTCAATGGACTCAGAGCGCAGAGTTCCTCAAAGGCAAGTGTGCAAAATCGTCCACATTCCAAACAATCCCCTTTAAAATTCCTTCAGTGATTTTTGCGTGATGCTGCACAGACAAAAATCCACAAAAACCATCATAATGTGTTCTATTACTCATCTTGCATCTCCCCCACCAAAAAGTGTTTTTCTCATGAATATCGTCAATGTACAGACACACCCACGTTGCTAATATAAGATTAACAGTAAATATATAATATAACAGTAATGTTCCCTCCTGCTGCCTTTTTAGCTTTTATAACTTTTATGATGTAATGTTTAACATTCAAAACAGCTTGAAGTTACTGTGAGCTGTGCATGATTTCATATTTATTTATTTTGAAGAGGATAAACATCCTGCAGGTGATTATTAATGTGACTGCGGAAATTGCAGGCTGTTTAGTTTGTATAACATGCTGAGAGACACTTATGAGGGGCGCACAAACTTGGTCCGAATCTCCCTGCAGGATTAAATCCTCACTAGGACTAAACTTTATTTTCCGTCTCCATCTGTATCTAATCCAATGATGTAAGCGGTTCCTTTGTCATTGACCATAGCATCAAAATCTGATTCCATGTTTGTTTTTTTACAACACACACTTACATTTTACTGTAAAGTTCTGAGGAATAAATCCGAAGTTCTGTGTAATAATTGTGAGTCATCTTGCTTTTTGATTTATTTAGTTGTGTGTTGTCGCATGTGCAGGAACAGCTCAAGTCGAGACCGTAGTGAGCGAGACCGGGATCGATTCGATCGCTTGGACCGCCGGGACAGTCGCGAGGACAGAGACCGAGGGCTGGACAGGACGCGAGCCCCGATCACTAAACGCAGCTTCAGCAGGGAGAGCGAGGACCGGTCACGAGCCGGAGACGTGCGCCGCGTGTCCAGCATGATTGACGAGAGGGAGCGCGGGAGCCGGGATCGAACCGCCAGCCGAGATGCAGCGGGTAAGGAGACGAGTTAATGACAGACTTTATTGATCCCAAGAGGGAAACTATTGCATTATAGCAACAGCAGTTACACAAACAGTAGGTAGAGGGAAGAACATAAACACAATAAATTTCATACATTGTTGTAGACGATGCTACATAGAAAAACAAAATGGAAACTGACAGTTCAAAAAGAAATTGATAATGCGTTTATGATAAATGCATACACATTTAATCACGCCACTTGATCTAAATGATGATAATTTTGTAGTCGCTCCCAGCAAGTTTCTTTTTGATCTGAAACGTGTTCATCGCTGATAAAATATTTGCAGTTCCTCATTTCAGACACATGGTGGCAGCTGCTGTATGATGTGTTGCAAAAAAAAAAAAATTACTGTATAGTTGGTTTTCATCTCAATTTACTGTAAACATAATCAGCTAATGGAAATGCTGTAGAATATATTTATAAAATTATTTTAACAATAAAAAAATTAGATTTACTACTATATTGTATTAAAATATGATAAGCACAGTGATTTATGTTATAAATTGCTAATGTGTTGGTCATAATGGCATGTAAGATTGTGCTCTTTAAAAGGTCAAAGGTAAATTAATTTCCTGCATAACTTAATTTGTTGCGTTGTGTTTCAGTGAAGCGTGAAACGGCCCCGACGCCACCGCCGCCACCACCTGCTCCGAGCAAACCCGCCCTGAGTGAGGAGGAGCTGGAGAAGAAATCCACCGCCATCATCGAGGAGTACCTGCACATCAACGACCTGAAGGTTTGTAGCTCCGGGTGAACTCTCAACAGCACCCCATTTTTAAACAGGGAAGTGAGATCAGTGGATATAACGCTGGTCTCTGCTTGTCCTCGTGTCTCCTGTAGGAGGCGGTGCAGTGCGTACAGGAGCTGAACAGCGCATCTGTGCTCTATGTGTTCGTGCGCGTTGCCGTGGAGTCGACGCTCGAGCGCAGCACCATCGCCCGGGAGCACATGGGCCTTCTGCTGCACAAACTCATCAGCGCTGCTATCTTACCTCCTGAGCAGTGCTACAAAGGGTGAGAAAAGAAAAACGCATCAGATTTGACAACTAATTTCCATAAATGTTAAACATCAACTGTGTGATTTATCTTTCTATTTTTACTATTATCATTTCTGTTGTCCAGCTCATATAATCACATCGTTACTCTGATGGTGACCTCAGTTTTGGGTCAGCTACCGGTCTCAGATCACTGATGTGATTTTTATCACCGTCTTCCCGTGTCCCAGATGCGTCCCTGCTTTACATGCACGGGTTCAGAGAATCGGCGCGTAAATCGATTCTGGCGCGCACCTGAGCCTTAGAAATGACTTCCTGTTCAGATTTATGCTCCTCTTCATTGCGAGCGGCTGATCCTGAACTCGGTCACTCACTGATGACTTAATTACAGCTCGCATATCGATTGATCACTGTCTTAATCCCACCTCGTTAACACTGATTACGTTGCGCTTGAGTGTTTTCACACACAAGTGCACAGAGTAAGAAGATGCTTTAAATGAATGGATGCGTACTTTTATTCCGTGAAGCTTCTTATGTAAAAAGGAAACAACGTGTTGGCTTGTGCTGGATTTATTTTTTATTGTCTTAAGAGTGTAAAGGGTGAGTACCAGTTTTACACCTGAAGTAAAATGGTGTGTGTGTGTTTTTTAGGCTTCGTGAGATTCTGGAGGTGGCTGATGACATGGCCATCGACATTCCTCACATCTGGCTGTATCTGGCGGAGATCATCACCCCCATGTTGCACGAGGGAGGAATACCCATGGGGCCGCTCTTCAGGTGAGCTGCCTTTACTTCAACAGTAATATATATAGATCAGTTTTTTTTTTTATTCCCCGAAGTGTGACCGGCTGATCCTCTCTGGAGCCGGGAGCTTTTATTTAGGTTAAGATAATAGTTAAAATAAATAGATAACTGAGTTTTTGGACCTGCTGAGTGAGGTTCGATCGTACCGCCGCTGTCGTATGAGCGTCAGCGCCCGCCGTGTATCTCATGTACGTCAGATGGATAAAAAGACTTCACTAAACACCATCTGTCCAAATGAAGCTCCAGATGATGAGATGCGCACAGTGGCCATCTTGCTTTTACCTAACTAACAGGAAGTGTACATCAGACTTAGAATGTGGCCTTGATATCAGAACAAATGGTTCACTTTGTCCTTCAGATGCTGAATATAATAATTTCAGATTAAATATTGTCCTCATACTGTTCTCTCTCTGTGTGTGTGTAGAGAGGTGACGAAGCCATTGTTGCCTATAGGAAAGGCTGCTGTGCTGCTGGTTCACATCCTCAACCTGCTCTGTAAAGGACTGGTATGTATCTTTTTCTTTAGCAAACTACTAAACAGTCCTATGTTTCTAAGAATAAAAGTGTATTGTTTTAGATCAGTGTTTCTCAGCTCCGGTCCTGGAGCGCCCCCTCCCCTGCCCAGCCTTTTATTAATTGAAGTGGGTGTGGCAGAGGAGGGAAACACTAAAATATCCAGTGCAGTGCTCCTCCAGGAATAAGGTTGAGATCTATAGGTTTAGATTTTAATCATGAACCATATTAAAATAAATTTTATTGCAATAAGTCCATAACGTTATACTGTAACGACTCGGATCACAGGTATAAAATTAGCTCGTGTGTATAACCTCAAACTCTCAATTTTTTTAGAGTCACAAAAAAGCCGGCGCTTTGTGGAGCGACGCTGGGCTCAACTGGAAGGACTTCCTGCCCGGGGATGAGGACGTCAACAAATTTGTGACGGAACAGGTACCACGTATGCCCTTATTTTTGTGTGTGAGATATTTGACGTTTTTTCTTTTTGTTGAGAATCGATTTCCCTGTACTCCAATACTGACTTGAGTATGTGACTCTCGTTTTATAGAAAATGGAGTTTACGCTGGGGGAGGAGACTGAGAAGCCGAGTAAGAAGGAGCTGAGCGTAGAGGAGCTGAGTAAGAACCTCGACTGGCTGATTCAGGACAAAGCCAGCAACCAGAGGATCCACGACTGGGTGGAGGTAAACACTGAGTCCTTGCTGTGTTTCAGTCCCAATTAAAGGAGACGTCAGAGATACTAATTCCTTGGCAATGCCTGTTTAGGGGGTGGGAACAGCACTAGGGAAGTGTGTGGGGGGGATTTGGTAAGGGTTGAGTACACTGTGAAGGGTAAGGAAGATGGATGATTGGGTTTATTAAGGGACTAGAGAAGAGGATTTTAACTGAAAGGAGAGAGAGAGAGAGAGAACAGGACCAGAAGGTGGCGGTAATACGACATGGTAGATGCCAACCGCCGGTAAACACTAAGAAGAATGTCACTTGCTCTCCTGCTTTTATAGATTTTTGGATCTTTACTCCACATGATAATAGATGACTGCTGTACTGCGCTCAAGCTAATTAGCATGATAGTACGGCGACAATTAAACTGTATCGAAGTACAAAACCGATCATCGGTCATTTCTTGTACTTTATTTCAGGCGAACCTTAACGAGCAGCAGATGATCTCCAACTCATTCGTCCGAGCGCTGATGACCTCCGTGTGCCAAGCGGCGATCATCTGTGAGTGACCTCCGTCTTAACGTGGTTTTAAACCGTTTATTCGTGGTTCGTGATGATTAACGTTTCTGCCCAATCACAGGTGACAACCCGTATAAGGTGGACGTGGAGCAGATTACCCAGAGGGCCAAGCTGCTGCAGAAGTACCTGGTGGACGAGCAGAAGGAGCTGCAGGCACTTTACGCTCTCCAAGCTCTCATGGTGCGACTGGAGCAACCAGCCAGTGAGTACAGTTTATACCGTTTTTGACGTTTCATTTTTAAACATTAAAAGCGGGGAGGGGGTGGTATGGAGTGGTGGTGTATGACGTCATGTTTTTAACACATTTATTAAAAATGTAGCGATGGGTTTTTCTCAGTGATGTAAAGGGAATAAATATTAGTAACTAGATTTTATTTCTTTTTTTTTATTGCTAGATTTTTACTGGGGGGGATCAATTCAGTTATGTAAATTATTATTTTTTTGTTCAAGGTGGTAAAATGTAATCCTGTAGATGGAGTTCTGTTAACTCTTCGCGCAGTGTGATATAGAATTGTGGTACTTACAGAATCGCAATGTAAATCAAATCGGCATATGGATATCGTGGTTAATATTGTATCAGGTGATTTTTGGTCTAATAGTAATAACGTCCTCTCTCTCTCAGGTTTGCTGCGGATGTTCTTCGACGTGCTGTACGACGAGGACGTGATCAAAGAGGAAGCGTTCTACAAGTGGGAGACCAGCAAAGACCCCGCCGAGCAAGTGGGCAAAGGCGTGGCCCTCAAATCAGTCACTGCGTTCTTCACTTGGCTCCGGGAGGCCGAGGACGAATCGGATAACAGCTAAAAGCAAGAGCGCCCCCCCTTCAGCCTGGAAGCTGTACTGCCCTGAGGGAAGGACTACAAACTGAACTGAACTTGAAACTCCTGAAGACTCGAGTCAATAGACACTGACTACAATCACTTCTCTATACCCCCCCACCACCCCCATGATGACTTTTGAAAAATAAATAAAAATAAAGTTTTGTTTTTTTTCCCACCAAACGGGTGGGGGAAACCGCAAAGAATTTTATGATTGCTTAATGGCTGCGTGCCACGGTTGTAGTGGATGCGGAGCTGCTCTTATTACTCCTTCAGTGTAGATTTATACGCAGCGTGTGTACGACGTGCGCGACACTCTGGAGGCGTGATCGTGCCGTTAACTAGCTCTTAATTAGGGTTCCCCTTCCCTTTCTCGTGTGTCCGTGCGTAAGAAGGCTGGTGTTATTTTTAACATGTAAGAAGGAAGATGCCGGTGGGGATGGAGTATTTACTGGCAGATTTTTTTTTTTTTTTTTTTTTTTCCCCCATTCCTTCATGTTTGCTGTAAGAGCAGCGCTGGTCAGGATTCATGGGGATGAACTTTAATCTTTGATCTTTTTAGCGGCTGGAAAAGGGTCACCATGCTTCCTCCTAAGCCATCCCTCTGCTCTTTCTCTCGCTCTTTGCCTACATGGCGTTTCTGCATTTTTACCTCTTGGAGGTGGGGTTTTCCCTTCACAGAAGCCCCTCCCACCCCAGGTTGAGCAACGCCTGCGCCATTTTTTTTTTTTTTTATTATTTTTTTTTTTAAAGAATATAAATTTTCATTTAAAGAATAAAACTTGAAGCCTAGACAATAATCATCTGAGACAACTGAGACAGGAATGATCCGAAAAGCCTTTTCTACTCACTGCAAAGTGGGAGAAACATTTCAGGAGAGTTCTGTACATATATACAAGAGGTTTTTCTTTTTTTTAAATAAACATTAGCTAAATAGCGTTTAATGCCATGCATTTTTTTTTCCCAAATAGAAATGGCAGTTTTCTCTTGTATTCTATATTTAAGATTTTTTTGTTTTGTTTTTGTTCTACTTCCAGGTGAGAGGTGCTTAATAATTCATTGATTACAGTTTTATTGAAAAGTATGTAAATATATTTTTTTGCTTTACTTTATTATTTAAGGATTAAATGCTTCTTTCACATCAGAAACTGGAAAACGCTGAAGAAACACATTGAAAATAAAAGAATATAAACTTGCTAACGAATGTCTGATTTAAAACCACTTTCTAGAAAGTTTACTGTCACTGCTCGGGTTTTTAATTTTTTTTTAATTGATTTTCATTTCGGAGCCGTCTCGTACCCCAGGAAGGTAAATCCTTTATTCACATTTTGAACAAGACCGCAAACATCTACTTACAACTTGATGTTGGTTTCCAAACATCATACACTATATTGGGATGTTAAAATGGAGATTGTTTTTGGAAACCAACAATCTGTTTTAACATCCCAATATAGTATAAACAAATTTATGTTAAAAGTTCAACTTTACCATTGTATTCATCTCTTTCACACTGCTCGGTCATCACAATGAAACAATCTTATTATTGAGCAGGTCCGGTTTTGCCCCTGCACATGTTGACCTTTTCTCAGCTCCGATCACACCTGATTAGTTAAATCAGCTAAGTAACAGCCTTTTCTTAATTGCAGTGTGTACCAGGGATGAAGAACAAAAGTAAACTACTGGTCTAGATTAACATCATGAACCTTGGTCTTGTGGAAAAACAGAAATCCACTGTTGTGGTGATTCCCCAAATAATCTTGAGTTCTGCGTTTTGTTTTTTGTCTGAAGCAGCGCAACTTACAGGTATGATATTACCTCAGATTATTTTATCATGTGCTGTTGCATCCTTTTATTTAATTAGGAATCTGAAAATGACTAATTATAGCATGTAAATGTTTTAAGTGTATACCGAGAAGCGCACACTAAGATTTAGTCCTAAATTTAAGGACAACACACCTACACAACTGTCAATTATTCAATATTTACATGACTCAGCTCATCAGTGCACACCAACAAGGCATTTAAAGATAAAAATGATTCACAAAACATCTTGGGCCAAAAAACGGCTCCTAAGGTAAAAATTAAGAGTAGGGAGGAGGACTTTTAAGAGGCTTAAGAGTTTCTATAGCAGAGGATAAAATGGTGAAAAGAAGAAATATTCTCCAAATACTGAATGTAAAGCTAAAAGTAAACACTGCTCTTCTGTACAGTTTGGTTTTCTTGTTCTTTTACCTTCTTCCATCTCTCTTGGATTGTTGGCTACATACCATCCAAAAGTGCAACTTAAACAGACCTACAGTCATGTAAATTGGTGAAAGCTGATTGGTGAAATTTGCTCCCATCAATCTGAAATGGATAAGTAATAAAATTTGTATGATAAATGTAAGAAATTAAATATACTAACTACTGTGTGGAAATTGGTTGCTTCAAAAGTCGACACATTTGCAACATTTGGCTGTTTTAATTAACTTTAAAATATTTAGCCTATAACAGAAACTTTGCATAAACCAACCTGTAGTCATTTATCAACCAATCACAATCCATGAATTGCTGCATCATCCCTATCAACAGGATCAACCACACCTCCTCACTAAGATAAAGGGTTTTCTACTTCCCTTACTCAGAGTTGCTCTGAGAAGTTTCCTAAATCACTTTTAGATTAGGACTCCCAGCTAGGACTTTTTAAGCTGAGATAGAAGCTAAGAGAATTTTAAGAAGCTTTGTGAATATGGTCCCCGATCTAACACCTTGGCCCTGATTAGGACTAAGTGCCCGAGTTTAAGCAGAACCTGCATTCAGTAGACAAGAATAGAGTTGGTTCCATCATGCTGTTTCCTCTGCACTACAAACAAACCTTATAGTCTAAGAAGAGTTACTTAACACTGTT
This sequence comes from Clarias platycephalus, assembly GCA_030068275.1. NCBI lineage: Eukaryota > Metazoa > Chordata > Actinopteri > Siluriformes > Clariidae > Clarias > Clarias platycephalus. The sequence continues at coordinate 21,672,393 of JAQQZT010000018.1, read as the reverse complement.
TGACAAAAAAAAAATATGGGCACCCCTGACCATCACACCCATATGTTTGCTTTCTGAAGCAGATTTATAACGTGC